>JAUJYV010000204.1:0-71485 GCA_033995625.1 Ophyiulus pilosus
AAGTTGGTCAGGGAAATTTGCTTTCAAACCTGGAAAAGTCAGGGAAGTTGAAAAATTTATTTGTGGGGGTACCCTGTTACACATTTTCGTAAGAATGCACCTTCATCTGTTTTAGCGTTAAGCTCGATTAAGATTTTTGAACGATTGTCGGATTTGAATATTTCAGAGACTTTCTTAAGTCTTTTTGACGAAATGTTTGTTAATAACAGTTACAAGAAAATATAAATGGAGCATTGTGATTTTCAAGTTCATTCGTACTTCATTGTATAATTTTAATTCGTTGTAATGTACTGTCCTTCTCTTCCTAATGATAACATGTTTACATTCTAATAGTGAGAGATACGTTTTGTTCCTATGGTGTTATGGAACTTTGCACAAAAAGTCTGGGCGCATCTATGGCCACTTTGAAGCAGCGAGGGGTTAACCTCAACTGCGTGCGCACTTGCGTTGTGGTGGCTGAAGAAAGACCACGAGTAGCCCTGACCTCTTCATTCTCCAAGCTGTTTTCCGGCTTGGGATTATCGCCACGTGCCGTGAGCACCAGTTTTGGATGTCGAGTGAATGTTGGCATTTGTCTTCAGGTATTTGCTTCTGACCTTTCTGCATTACCGAAACCTTCCGATAGGAAAACGATCATTTTTTTAATAATTCCTATTTATATTATAGGGTGCATCAAGCCCTGATCCTACCACCGTTTATGTAGATACGAGGGCATTGAGGAACGATCGGGTTACACTGGTGGAAAGAGGCTCCCCTCACAGCTTATGTGTCACCGAGTCTGGCAAACTTTTACCGGGAGTGAAAGTGATCATTGCCAATCCGGACACTAAGGGTCAATGCGGGGATTCCCATCTTGGAGAGGCTAGTGAAATTCCACTTTTGTTATTCTTTTCATGGTGTTAAACTTTATTGTTTGTTTTCTGGCTTTGCGTTAATACTTTTTGATAAAAAAGTCAGTTTTTGCTCCATGTCAATTCTTGAATTTTTGTATTCCTCAATCTTGACACCCTCAGGACCATAACCAGCTAAAACAATGTGTACCATGCTTTTTTCCAAAATTTAGATCTGGGTCCAATCTCAACACAATGCAAGTGGCTATTTCACCATTTTTGGTGAGGATTCCAGCTATGCAGATCATTTTAATGCACGCCTTGTCACGGGAGACACATCCCAAGTGTATGCTCGCACGGGATATTTGGGATTTCTTAGAAGGACTGAAGCTGTACAGGCAGATGGAGGTTAGTTGGCGAAATATACGAAGAACGCATTCTTTAGATTGTTATCGGTAATATTTCATTTAATGTTCCTTTCTAACAGAGCTGCACGATGCTGTTTTTGTGGTCGGATCTCTGGAAGAAACAGTTATGCTAAGAGGAATGCGTTATCACCCAATCGACATTGAAAACAGCGTGTTGCGGTGTCATAAAAAGATATCGGAATGGTATTCAAATCATTGCTTTTGTTGACCGATTTTTCGTTTTTATCTTGCACTGTTGCATTTTCTTAACCGCTGAAAATCATCGTCTCTGCTTTACAGCGCTGTGTTTACTTGGACCAATTTACTAGTAGTGGTCGTTGAACTTGAAGGCAATGAGAATGAAGCCTTAGACTTGATCCCATTGGTGACCAACTGTGTCTTGGAAGAGCATCAACTAATTGTCGGAGTGGTTGTGGTGGTGGATCCAGGAGTTGTGCCAATTAATTCTCGCGGCGAGAAGCAACGCATGCATTTAAGAGATGGTTTCTTAGCAGATCAGCTGGATCCTATCTATGTGGCTTATAATATGTAAAATAGTCAATTTAAAGGTAAGAATTTATGTTCAATAACTTGTTAATCGCAATAAAATACATTTGCATATATATCGTTTCTGTTTACAATGCTTCAGGTGAGGCAGTAATTACACAAATGCACTGTGTGAGTGCCAGTAAAAGTAATTTCACCTTTTGTTTTGTGTACGATAATTACGGATTAAGTTACATAATATTTTGCTTTTTATTATGTTTTTCACTATTGTAATGAAGAATATTTTGAATTTTGCTTAACATCAGCAATAAAGACATGTGTGATCCTTCTTTGTTATTTCTGAAACAATAAATCAATTTCCATATAAATTATCAAATGCAGTCTATGCAGGATAACAAGGGGAGATTTATTTTAGGAAATGTTAGCTGGGTCTGTGCAAGAATATAATTGACATTTTGGCAAGTTACTGCACATATAATTGTAAAACTTGTTGTGCATGATGTATACTGTACATATTGGTAAATGTTATTGTGTATGCTATAAATATAATTATTTAAGTGATGGGATTTATTGGCAGAAAAAATATATTTCGGAGCCTATATCGGATAACCGAAAACTCTGATAAGATGCATTTATTATTAGGTAATATTATGCAAGATAATTTCGACACCTGGAGAATTTGGACTCTTCTAAACATATGGGATCAACTGTTATTTAATTTCCAGTGATTTATGTGCCGATGGTCGAGCCTCTCGATCCTAGGTTGCGGGGTTCGCTCCCCGGTCGAGGTCGGTGGGAGTTTTTACGGATGGGAGAAATTCCCTGAGTGGGGGCTCTTTCGGATGAGAGTTTAAACAGAGGTCCGGTGTTGATTGTTGCACGTTAAAGACCCCTCGAGAGGGGGTGGAAGTCCCCCCTCGTAGGCGAAATTCCCAGGTAGGTGATGAAGTCTCATCCCCTGGCGTTGGTGTTTAGCCTTAGTTGCAGAAATAGGCCAATGTTAAAAATTAACAACAAACAAACAAACAAACCAGTGATTTAATTATGTAGAGCGACCAATCAAACCGATGTTAATAATCAGTTATTCAGATTATTAACATGCAAAAAAAGGTTGAAGGCTCAAGGGCAATCTAAAGTGTTTTTTTTTTTGCAAAATAACCTATCAAAAGGACTTCTCAAAATATTTCATATGTTTACAGCATGAAACTTCGACATTTTGAAATAGAAGACGCCGTTTATGAATGGCCCTTTATCTTCTATCCCTACAGTACTAAGACTAAAACTTTAAAAGGTGCAAAAATGCCACAATAAAAGTGTTACAGCTAACATATTCTGTATTTCAAGTGGCCTATGATAAATTGCTCATGTGGTATATTAATTTTAAAAACAATTATGCCAGAATAAAAATATATCTTCAGCAAATACATTTTTCGTTCTGGATTTTAGCAAAAGCGCCGCTATATTCATACATTTTTTCTCCATGGAACTCCATTCGAGCAGACGACTTTCTGACGCTAGCATTTCGGTGAAATTTGTCTTGCTTTTCGTTCAATTTCTTGCTTGAGACACAATAGTCATGGCTTTGTGATATTAAATGTCAATCTTATTTGTAAGTTATTAAATGGTAAATTGATAGATTTAGGCATACGGTTCGAATTCAACTGAATAATGGAAAACAATTCAAGTTTGCTAATCAACTCCATAGAAGAGGAGAAGAAGTTTTGCGAAGATCTGGAAAAACAAGAGTTAGACGTAAGATTCCCCTTTCACTTTTCAAAATTATCTTCAACAATAACCTCATACGCTCAATAGGTCGTAAACTTGTATTTTGTTCTTCCATATCCTGGTTATTTAGTAACAATTCGCAAATGTTAATATAGTGACACTTTTGTTAATCATTGTGTCAAATACCGCTAGAACCGGATTGAAACAGCCCGGATAATTAGCATCCTTGTGACACTGCTTTATAGTATTTTGGGGATCATTATATATGTAATTATCTAAGCTAATAGGCATGTGGTACTCAACCCACCTATCAATTGGAATTTGGGGTTCTGGTTTGGTTTTGGCAATTTTTAAAAGATTGGAATAGGGGATGGATTTTGGAGGAACTATTGCAATAGAGTAGTATATCTACCCCACCTAACTTGTGATGTGTGTTTGAAAGGTTAACTTCAACATTATCAAATATTATAGGCACCTGGTGGCGTTGCCAGTGGACCTGTTTACTTGAAGTTACTTGCGCTTTATCTTCTGCAGAATGACCTGTGAGTAGCCTTTGTCATTGCTTTATAAATATTTTTAGAATGAAATGCCAAGTGCCATATTACACTATAAAAATGTGTGAGCTTATTAATTCTGATGAACACCTTGAACTCTTTGTAGTTGTAATGCCAAATATCTCTGGAAAAGAACACCACCTTCAGTGAAACAGGTGAGAATGCAATTACTGATGTATTTGGTGTTACTGGTATAATTTATCAGTTAGTGTGAAGAATCCTTGTAAACTCCAATTTCGTTAAATTTTATATGAATCAGAATTTTTAAAGTGCCATACCGAGAATACAATTACAGTAGAGCCCTGTTACGAAATTTGTCAAGGGATGAGAGTTTTCGAACTTCTTAAACGGGAATAATGACATTATAATTGTACTCTTGGAAGAATCGTTCTTTTTAAGGAAATATACATTTGACGGTTAAAATCATTTCCAATAAAAACAAAACTATATTTAAAACTTCTAGTTTTTTTTTGACATAGATGAACCGAAAATACATTTGGATTAGTTTTATTTAGATCTGTTTTTCTCAAAAATTCCATATTTAAATTTAAATTACTCTGCCTCCCATTTCATTATTTTTATTTGTCGTTTTGAATTTAGGCCACACCAGAATTAAATTTAGTTTGGAACGTAGGTCAGAAAATGTGGCAAAGAAATTTTCCTGAAATTTATACAGCCTTACAACAGGAATGGTCAGAAACTGTTGCCCCAGTTATGCAGAAGTTGACAGGTAAGGCAGATCAACAGTCATTCTTGAACGTAGTTCGTATAGTGTGCAACTATTCTTTTGTATACTTATTATAGAAACCACCAGAGGTAGGGCGCTAAATCTAATTTCCAATGCTTATTCATCTATTGGTCTGGACGATTTTTCAGGATTAGTTGGGTTGCCGCTTGATCAATCCATTCTACGTAAGCAGTGTATATATTGCAAAGTTATATAATTTTAATTCAAGGATTTTTAAAGACTTGCATTTTTCTTCTAGTGGCACAGCAGTGTGGGTGGTCAGTTGATGAGACTTTAAGAATGATTGCTCCTGTAAAATCTGGTAAGCATTCAAAATGTATGTTAAGTTGTCCGCCTGCAATTTGAGAACATTGTATGAGCTTTTGGGAATATACCTACAGCGTGGCCGACGCCGGCGGTCGAGTGGGTTACGTGCTCGCCTCTCGATCCTATGTTGCGGGGGTTCGCTCCCCGGTCGAGGTCGGTGGGAATTTTTAGGGATGGGAGAGATTCCCTGGGTGGCTGCTCTTTCGGATGAGAGTTTAAACCGAGGTCCGGTGTTGATTGTTGCACGTTAAAGACCCCTCGAGAGGGGGTGGAAGTCCCCCCCCTCGTAGGCAAAATTCCCATGTAGGTGATGACGGCTCATCCCCTGGCGTTGGTGTTTAGCCTTAGTTGCAGAAATAGGCCAACGTTAAAAATCAACAAACAAACAAACCTGAAGTGTATTGCCAAATTAAGTCTAGAAATGGATAATTAGGAACTTAATGTTTTTGACAAACGTGGAAAAATTAGAAGGCAGAGTGCAAGAAAATTTAAAAAAAATATCTCCGGTAAGAATTGATTGTGACGGCTTTATAGTTTAACAAAAATTGCAACATGGAAATTGTTTGGAATATAAAGTAGTGTATGCCTTGTTTTTATTTTTTAAAAGGAAAAATTATTAATACAGTGGAACCTCGCATAACGAGCAGAATTCGTTCCAGAGTCTTACTCGTAATGCGAAGCACTCGTTATGGCACGAAAAGTTCCATCGCACAATTCGGGGATTCCCCTATCCACGTCACTCATTATGCGAAACGTCGCTCGTTAAGCGAGTCATTTTTTTACAATTCATATTACTCGTTATGCGAATCACTCGTTATGCGAGGTGCTCGTTAAGCGAGGTTCCACTGTAGTGAAGAAAATATTTCGTGAATCTTACATTTTTGAGAAAACGTCAGAAAAATGTTGAGGTTTTATGTTGCAGTCAGCTACTCCTACGATACAACCCTGTTCAATATTTCTGATAGTGCTGAAAAATGAAAGATGGCCATGGTTAAAAACTGAGAATTTTTAAAATACTAACCTTTGTATATTTCAGTTAATGGCTTGCCGATGAGAAACATTAAGCAATTTGTTGGAGATCGAGGTAGGTCTTGGTGGTGTTTTATCTCTTCTTCATCCTATGCAATGTCTTTCGAATGTTGTTACCATTTAAACCTGTCACCGAATGGATGACTGTTGCCAGGTTAAAAGGGTAACAATAGACTACAACCATGTCCTGAAATAATTATTGATTGACAGATTAGCTGCAGAGATTAGCTTAAAAATTATGACATTAGTTAAATATGCCCTTAGGCATTATATCAATCGATGGTATGAAGGTTTAATTTTGGACGTAAACTTTGTCATTAACCAGCAATCGATATATTGAAACAGCTTTATTAATTTAGCATAGTTTGTTTACGTTATAGCCACTACGCATTTTTACTGTTAAGGGCAAACAAATGTGATCCAATTTTGATATTAACGGTCTGAAACTTTGTGTATTTAGTAAATGATTTGCTGTGTTAATATATTTTTTTCAAATATATTTTGACTAAATTATGACTGAATTTTCTTTCATTACCAGCTTCACCCCCCATATGTACGACCACAAGTGAAGAGCAGCTCATAAAATTGACGGAATTCGTAGCATTCTTGGAAAATTGAACATGGTCATCTGTGAATTACTCAGTTAATTTTAAAGTTCTACACATCACTGTATTTGGCTAACTGCCCTTGTCCATAATTGATTTGTACAATAAATATTTGGCGATGTATAGCGTCATTTCAAAGTCTACTCCATCGTTGGAATCTTATCTCTGGTAATTTTATTATTTTCATATTTCTTAAAATATTCATTTTTTTATTTCATTATTTTGTTTCAGTTGTACATTGTGCTTGTGTAATAATAAGGGATGTTTTTGAACTACTTACCAAGGTTGCAATTTTTAAAAAAAATAGTTGGTCGTATTTTAATGGAAACAACTGTTTTATGTCATTCTGATAGCATTTTAAATGAGCATTTAAATATATTTGAAGCACAATTTGAACAGCTAGTGTCTGCACTTTCAAAAAATGTTTGGGTAGCTATAAGTCATGTTTGCCTGATTTTTAATGCAGAAGTGCACTTAAAAATAGCTATAAATATTAACGACATGTCATTTAGGGCAAAGTGGATCTTGATGTAAAATCAGAAAAAAAATATACTTGTGCATGTATAGTATGTTATACAAGAATGATTCTAATTCTGTTATATTTGCAACAGTACTGAAAGCATCAAGGCACGCACAAACGTGCGTATTTAAAAAAAAATTAAAACTACACAGCCTTGTTGCACATTTCATTTTTTTTTAAAAAAACTGCAGTTTTGAAAACTTTGTACATCCAATCAAATGATACTAACGTTACTTTTCTGATATGGCGGCGTCCTCTTCTTTCAAATATAACTACACATGGACCGTTTTAATTGAATAGTAATTAATGAATAGGATTAAAAGTAGCGATGAATTCATCGCTACTTTTAATCCTATTCATTAATTGTATTCAAATGTTGCTCAGCTTTATTTACGTAATGTGAGATTTTTGTGTTAGTGTGTGCCAACTGTGTTTAACTTTCGATATCCTAATCCAAAATTGTTACTATGATTCAACTTGAATTTGTGAATAGAAGTTCATCTTGGCTACTTAGAAATTTCCTCTCCTTAGAAAGGAGATAGCATTCAATGACATATACAAAGCCAAAGGAAAGTGTCGAGATGTAGAAAACTTGTGTTGATTTACAGCAAAGGCTGTCCTCAGTAGATATACTAGATTTGTTTTAAATCGTCCAAAATCAGTGCACATTTATAAGTTTATTCGATATTTGAAAGTAATATATTTATATTTATGGGAAATTATCTGTATTAAATAGATAGTATTCGCCAGCCACGATAAACGATGACGAGATTGACAGCAATGCCATGTTCAGCATTGCCAGTGCTGTCAAACTCGTCATCGTTTAACGTGGCTGACAAAATAATCTAATAATCCAATTTACTCGTGATATTAGAGAGTATGAGCCAGCCAACTTTGGCATACGACCTTTATAACTCATTAATAAGAAATTTTCGGGAGGAAAGGAGTTGAACTAAAAACGAATTTGCATAAAATCGTTTAAAATATGCTCATGACGTAACGTTCAGTTAGTTAATTGGTAGCATTGATTTAAACTACCAATGAATTAACTGAACGTTACGTCATGAGCATGTTTCAAACGATTTTATGCAAATTCGTTTTTAGTTCAAATCCTCGCCTCCCGAAAATTTCTTATTAAAGAAGTATAAAGGTCGTATGCCAAAGTTGGCTGGCTCATACTCTCTATTTTAATTCAATAGCTGTAGTCACGAAATGGATTTCATCCCTAACCGATTTGTCAAAAGTGAATAATTTAAGCTAGGATGAAATCCATGACATGGGATGGTCATACAACTAATTTCATGTGAAGGATCGACGTTTCAGCCGTTCTTGCGAAATTAAGAATTCTGGAAATTAATTGGCAAGATTTTTTTTTTTTACATTCGGGATACTTTGCATTCCATTTCATTCCCGCCTATAATGAAAACTGGGTTGTAATATATATTTTCGTGAAGTTCAGTTTCATACAAATCATGCAAATTATCCTCGCGTCATGACGCCATCTTGTCTCGTCGCACATGCTCACTAGCACTGTTCGAATTCGAAATTAGTCGAAAGTTATAAAGCTAACATTAAGTTGTTTGACCATCCCTGATGAATCTCTTTAAGGAAAACGTCGGTTAGCTGACCTTAAGTATATTAATTACAAATTAGCAATACTTTCGAAGTGTTAAGTTCGTAAATTATTCTGTCATATTGTCACACTGCAGAATTATTTAATTGGAATGAATGGCTAGGCAATTTTCAATCAGCACGCTCCATCAGGTAAAACATCTCTTTGATTTATTAACAATTACAAACTTGTATAATATTAAGTTCAAGAACAACATGTATTCTACTGCATAAACATAAATTGTTTGTTGCAGATATTTAATTCGAGATAAATTTCACTTCACAAGTATTTTTAACTTCAAGGACTTGTGTTAAAATTTGTAGAATTCCTGTTATCAACTGCTTGTTATAGAAGAAATAACAAATTTACAACTTAATTTAATAACACGCCATTATTACTTTTTGTTCGACTTCTTCACGTGAGAGACCGGTTTATTTCTGCGAATGTGAACGCATATACGCATGCGCACAGAACTGATTTCGCCCGATTAAATCCATTCAAAGAAATCAGCGTTTCGGGCTTGAGCTACCAAGTCAAGTTAAGGAGGCTAATGTGAAAGGATTAGTTTAAATTGAAAAGAATCAGTTTTCTGCTTTAGTTTCAGTTCTCCCTTAATAATTCTGAATGGTGTCAACACCTGCGGTTGCTTTCGCCAAATTATATGTAACTGGCCTGCTATCAAAATAGCTTCTGCTATGACGTTTTTTTGGCAATTTGGTTTTGGTCGCTTAACCTTATTGATTATAAACATGTTTTCGGCACTAATTTCTAAATGCAGGTTAAACTACGTGCAAATCTTAAAGTTTACTTTCGCTATATGGAATTTCAGTCTTGGTGCCCACGTTATTGAAAAAGAAATTAAATTAGTGGTTCATATGATGTGTTTGAGCTTGGGGGAGTTACCTAGGCAACGTGATCGCAATATTACAGTTGAAGGTCGAACTGTAGGGACATCGTAGGAGAATACGGTAACTTTTTTGTTGTTCATAAAGTAATATTTATTCAAATGAATTGTAAATATTGACAGTTTTTAGCTTGGCAGCGCAATTGAGGTAACGGTTTCTTCAAAAGTAAATATTATGGGCACAGTTTACATTCCTATAATATACCGATTTTTTAGACTTAATATAGTTCACCAATAAGGTATTCAATGAACTTTTAATTAACATTACTCGACATTTATTTACACAATCCAATGTTTGGATTCTCAAACGAAAGTTAGGATTGCACGTACAATTTATCGATTCTGTAAAGTTTTATTAGTTTTAGGGAACTGTGCATCGAAAAACTAATAGAGAGTTTGAGCCATCCAACGTTAACGAAACGGTAACGTTAACGAGAAACAGCGCTGGCGGGCCGGAATGTCAAGGACTACCCTATGCGGAGCATGGCATTCCAATGACATTCCGGGCTTCCCACGCTGTTTCTCGTTAACGTCATCGTTATCGTTTCCTTAACGTTGAGTGGCTCAAACTCTCTATTGATGGTTTATACATGTTCATTTAGCATATTAATACGTTTCTCTTCATTGGTTTATGTAATAATTTTATTTACACTTTTCTTCAAAGTAATATTTAAAAAAAATGATAACGATAAAGTGAATAGAATAAATGTGATGACGTTGAATTACAACATACTGGATACATCAGAGAGTTTGAGCCAGCCAACGCTAACGAAACGATAACTGTAACGGGGTAACGATAACGAGAAACAGCGCTGGCGGCTAGGAATGTCAAGGACTACCCTATGCTAAGCATGGTATACCATTGACATTCCGGGCCGCCAGCTCTGTTTCCCGTTCTCGTTATCGTTTCGTTAACGTTGGCTGGCTCAAACTCTATATTAATATACCATCTTAATTAATGTACATTTTTGTTGTATATGTAAACAACTAAGAATTTGTATCCAATTGTCAAAGTTAACAAAATTGTCACATTTTGGTATACGATGTTTGAAGTACGTATAGGACACCCTGTGATATTATTAATTAGTGCTAGGAAAAAGAGGTACCATCTTCATGTGCTGATTTGTTGATCTGTGGCCTTTTGGACGATCAGTCAAAATCCACATATAAGCGAAACTGTTGCTGCGTTTGACTTCGTAACTATAGCAACGTTTTTGACAGGAACTAGATAAAGAAACGTTTACGACTTTTAGGGAATGACGAAGTAGACTGAAATTGCGGAAATTTTTTTTGATCAACAAATCACTACAGCTTTATCACGTTCCATTGTGATCGTATATAACATTAAGAAACATGAAATAATAACTTAAACTTTTTCCATCAATATAAAATCCCAATTTTAAAAATGTAAGAGATTCACTCATGATATAAATGATACATGTATGTAAAAAAAAATCCCCAATATAAAATCACTGAAAATATACAAATGATACACCCACAGCAGTGTTTTTCAACCTTTTACAACTCTAGAATATAGAAAAATTCTAGAATATTTCAAGGAATTCAAGGCTCGTTTCTTAAAATTTCAAGGACCCCCTTCTACGAACAATTACCTCAATAGTATTCCCAACATTATGAACAGTTTTTTTAGAGTTTGAAAAAATAGTTTTCTTTGTTTTTTTATATCAGATTTTCCCAATTAACGGAAATTTTCCAAAGCAGACAGGAAAATTCTAGCATAATTCCCAACTTTTCAGAGATGCTAAAAATTAAAGTGAGGACCCTTTACTGCACACCGATTGAAAAACACTGATCAACAGTGTATGCATTTTTACAATTATTCCACATAGCTTTACAAACTCAAAAAATTCTTAAATACTTGGTGTTTTGTATTTTTAAAAAAAATCGATGAAATGGGCTTTTAGCAAATTCGTGATAGGCATGGTTAATACTTTATAGAACATGTAAAGATGTAGAAAGAAAGTTCCTCAAAACGGTTTTGGATATCTGCAAATTCAGAATTTCCAGTTCGACAACAACGTTAGTGAAATGGTCCATTTCCACACGAGTTTTCATAGCACTTCAGATTTCGTGGAAGCCATTTTGCCGCGTGGAACTGTCACGTGATTATTCTCGCGTTGATTTTGTTTTTTGGGTTCCGGTTCCTCATCACCAATGCTGTCGTTATCACGTGGTCGTCCAGTTCCAATTCCGATACACACTCTCAGGTGATTCAGCAAACTTCCACTGAAGGCCAGATAAATCCATGGATTTGTGCAGCTATTAAGGCAAGCAAGCAGCAAAAATATCGTCTCTATAGGTCCAGCTAAAAAAAAAAAAAAGATAAACTTGGTTAAGTTTGGATAAAACTGGTTGACTAAAACCAGATCTATAAAAAGCAAATTCTGTTGGTGCCCTACAATCTCTGCGGTTGTTGTTGTCATCCAAATATGTTTGAAAGGCGCATAAACCTCTGTATAAATCTGCGTGGCAGGTGGTGCAACAGCACTACAAGATTAGACATATTTGTTTAGAACCCACGAGGGATTCCCATTATTTCCTCTCGTCATTCTAGTCAAGGACCTCGGGGAATCGTACCCGCTAGATGCCCCCAAATACACTAGGAGCTGTGTATAGGATGATACATACTGAGATGCATGCATCTTGGAAGAAGGAGAAAATGATTTTTTTTATGGTCTGTTTTATTGCTTATTCTACGAACGTGGCTTGTCCTCATGAAAATAAACACGAACACATATATAGCTTCTCACATAAATTTAATTACGACGGTTGCATTGAAAACATGGCTGGTAGACACGTGTTATGTTAAAACGCCATCTTAAACAGCTGACTTTATGCAGATTTCTTAATTTACCTAATCTTAAGGGCTTGAAGTCATTGCTCGAAAAATTGTATTAAAGTCACGTGATGTTGTCCGTTACGTAATTCTGGATAAGAGTGTCCGTTCTCATATGTTTACGGATAGGGGAGCATGGGGAGCATTGAGACACTTTTTACTAACACATTAACTCATTGATCTAAAATTGTAAGAAGATGTGGTTTCACAACGTGGATGTGTATGGAAATTTTATGAAGCCTATTCTATCAAATCTACTGTACAATTTTAACTTTCGAAAAATATTGTGGAATGGCTCATTTTACCCCACTGTTGGGGTATAGTGAAACACTTTATACTTGAAAATAACTTGTATTTATCATTGTTAGACTGAAAACGTAATTACTTGCAACTGAAATACGATGAAATGAAACTTCATTTTTCATGCTAAAATCGTTCAATTCAAATTTTTCATAAAATATTTTCGACACAATTTCATTTATTTAGATATGTTAGACATATTATAATAACTAGAAAAAATTACAAGTTCAAAAATGCAATTTTAAAACTTGTGTCTCATCTTGCCCCAAATCAGTTGTCTCAGTTTACCCCACGTGGAGATTGCTCGTTCAAACTTGCAAGATCACAGTCTCTGTTTTCAGACATATCGAAATACTAGCTACGAGATAGCTTAAAAAAGTAAAACTTACAAGATATCAATGGAATACTAAGTATATCTGGGAGATTATGACGTCATATAATCGTCAAATTTCCAGTTTTCATGTCACCGTAATGTATTTAAAGGCGGAAAAACGTACTTTATTGGAAAAATGTGAAATTGGAGAATGTTGCCCCTAGTGAATACGCTATGTTAGTTTCAAATTATCTCTACTGATCAATTATTCCTTCAAACAGTGTCCCTAGTCTGTTGTTATGCAGATTTTATATTGGAAGGTCAATTGAGGAATTCATCCAGAATATCAAGTTGACTAAACAAAGTATACCAATTAATTTCTGTGGGCAATGAGGTATACGTGCCTTATATTTTAATACAGCATGATTATCATTCTATATACACTTGGACAGTGTATATTCATTGAATATAGAAATATATATATATGACATTGTCCCTTATATTGTATGTCAATACATTTTAAGGCCTATACGAAATTCCCTATGGCGATATACTGAAATAGTTTTATATCGATTTATATAACAAAACATGACCTTAGATCATTGCTCAGAGTATTAATATTTTATATTTATTGCAATACAGCAGTGACATGTACATATTTGGACTTACACAGAAAGTGGACATGTATAGAAATCCATATCTTCATATATACCTCAGACTATTTATGGACTAGCAAAAAATATAGGGGCCCATAGGTTGCCCATATACTACATGCATGTTCAATTTCACAAATGTGTCCATGTATGGAATTCCATATATTTGTACTGTATGCGCCAAATGTATTTTCTCTACACTGAGAGATTATTGTTAAAAATAGAGAGTTTGAGCCATTCAACGTTAACGAAACGATAACGTTAACGAGAAACAGCGCGGGCCGTTCGGAATGGCATTGGAATGCCATGTTTCGCATAGGATAGTCCTTGACATTCCAGTCCGACAGCGCTGTTTCTCGTTATCGTTCCCGTAATCGTTTCGTTAACGTTGGATGGCTCAAACTCTCTAGTATTAACATACGCATTTAACTGTATATTGAAAGATAGAAATGATAAGTTCACATTTACAGTAAGGACATAACAGAAATGCTCTACAGGATTAACCCACAACTGGTTGGGGTCATCTTTAGCCATAGTTGTCTTTGGGCCCTCTTTAGCCTTAGTTGCCTTTGGGCTCTTAAACCTGACCAAATCAACAAACCATAACAAAAGGATACATTTAGATATTCTGGAATGTAGGGCAGTACATAATCAAATACAGTATGAACATTGGTATATATGCCCTATTTCTGATATAACCTTCTGATAAATTGCTGATATTATGTCCATATATGGTATGTTACAATATGAACAATATTTTCGATCAATATTGTAACGGTACATGCAAGGGAAACAGCAATGAGTTTAGAAATGGCGTTTGGAGGAGAAGATAGCCTCCATTAAGCGTGACCAATAAAACCTCCTCAATTTCATCTTATCAAATGTAGTGCAAATCGACATTTAACCTCAAAATCCATCCAAGCAAGCTAGATTACATTGGTAGCTCGTGGAACTGACAAGAAAACCTATAAAACTCGGGGGTTGACTTCGAAAGGTCACATGATCACACATTTATTCCTAAACTGCTGACTCTTGTAGATGGGTTTGGTGACAATCTGGAGCTTTTGAGATTATTGAAGACACAGGCAGTTAGATTTCGTGTAATATATGAAATACATCTCTCGAAACTATTAATTTAACATCGTTTTTGAAAAGAAATGGAATAAAAATTCAATTTAGAATTGAAAGAGTTTCAAACCACAATTTTCTGACTACTTGACTTCCGCTAGATATTTCATTGAGTTTAGCAGTTTGTGGTTCTGGGACATTGCCAATCAATAAAACACCCACGCATTCTGTTTTGACATGGAATTGATCACTGCATGGTACTGTTGGTGCAACTCACGTATATATTTCAATCATTATAGTACTTGAGGAATTCCAATTTATATAGTACGTCGTGTTGTCCATTTTTGATAAAGGATGGATTTGTATTTTCTGAACAGCCTGGCAACTGACAGGGTCTACGAGATCATTCATTAATCCGCTTTAAGGCTTTGATATGGCTTATTCATGTGCATTGATTAATTATCAAGCTATCATTCGTGCACAGACTTCATGCCTTCAGTTCGGAATTGTGTTGCTGTCATTTGCTCAAAACATTGTTTAGGTCCGATTCCATTTGAACTTGGCCCATTGCAATTTTCAATTCAGAAACGCTTGATGCTCTTTTATTGCTTCAATAGTTGGTAATGGATAAAAATACCCTACGACAGATGTATGTTTTCCTCTCTTTAAAAATGTAATTAGCTTGTAGACACCCACAAATTAAACAAATTAAATGAATGAATCTGCATGTTTGTAGAGTTTACATAAGCAAGTTGTCAGACCATATCATTCAGGATAGCACGTTTATCTGAAACATTTGACTGAATAACATTTGAATAGTTTATTCTGCATTTATTGGCAGGTTATTTGACAGTCCATTCAGTCATTCTAAATACTGTCATTTCAGAATTTCAAGCATAGTAATTAGTGAGTAATGATTGTACAATAAAGGTGAAATCGATTTTAAGTAAGCCCATTGAATTCGAGCAGGCTAATTTCGAATAATACATTAATTCGAATGCCAAATAAGAACTAAACAATTAACCGTACCTACGATTATTGAAATTTCATTTTGGTTTTGTACGAGTATGTTGAAATTCGTAATTAAAAGTTCTACGCCCACTTAGGCAATTACTATCAGCAGATTTTATACATTTTTGTAAGTTTTTGAACGACATCGGAGTCCTGTTTTTAAAAAAAAACATACAATATATTCCCTGGAGATTTGAATATAAAGGTTATTTGAATGAATACTTTAATCAGGAAACGAATGTCTTGATTAAACATTTTAATATATCTGCCTTTAGTACGACTAAGTGCTGACAGAGTTTCGAGAATTTGGTAATACGTTACATGAATTGATGTCTGATATGTACATGTAGGTAGTAATACCTTACAAATTAATTCCGACTTTGCTATCTATGCATCGAGTCATATTTCTACTTAAAAATCGTTGATACGAGTAGTCATGCGTGTCAAAAATGATGATTACATGATTTTTATATCTTTTTACATAAAGTTCAACGATATTTAAGCAAAAATAACTATGATAAGTATTCAGAAATAACTTCCCTGTTCAATTCCAAACTTCAATTATAATTAGAATTCTAACTGATGTTAATTATTTAACATTGGCGGTAATCTACGCCTTATCATATTGCAACGGTTATCACGTTTGATTAACAAACATAAACCAGCTGTTGTACATGTCAAGTTATATTATATATTATCCGAAATAGCATGCACACTGTGTTCACTATTTTGCGGATGTACTAATTGAGTTGTTGAACAATAATACACATATAAGACAAAGCAGACCGTTCTAAGTTCAAGGGATTTGCATTAACGTATAGATCTAACTTGAAAATCTAACGACGACAAGGCCAGAACATGAGGCTATTTATACCCTCCACTTTCTATACAAATTGAAGGGTTTTATATAGTCCTTTTGATGATCGTATTAACGATTGACGATGTCGCCTTTGTGCACTGTGAGTCATCATTTATCCATTTTGTTTGCACCAGAAGTTTTCAAAATGCATCTTGCAGTTAGGAAAGACAAGAAAATCATCCAGAATAATTCTGCCACAAGTTTAGCCTGTATTGCAGAATATTTTTCAGAAGTAATGATTGTTAAACTAATTGTTATTTGGTTAATTAACCTTATTTCACCAGTTAGAGAGTAGCTCTGGCATTCTATTATATTTATTCCAGGCGATTACCACCAAAATGGTAAATCAAGTAAATGCCATCATTGGTCATTTGATAACAATTTATCAACAAACGGTTGATTGCCAGTTGGTCTAAGTTTGAGCCCATGAAAAACAGTGTTTGCTCCACATTCATTGTAATGTATGTATACGAGCCATGGATTCATGCCAAATCCAATCTAGTGAAACATGAGATGTAGCTGTTTTAAATGTCAAGGTTGCTATCATACGCTTGTCATGACGTAATAATACTCTTGTATCAAATGAATGAAAATTAAGGAACCCACGATTTTTCAATGTTCAATGCAGTGGCGGCCCATAGCCAAGATTAGTGGGGGTGCTGCTCCAGAAAAGTTGGAGCGCATGCGCACAACAGTCAAACGGTCGGCAATGCTCTCTCTCCCTCGCAGCCTCGCGTGCAGATTCCTATGTGCGCATGCACACAACAATCAAACTCCACGCTGCTGGAACTGTGAAGCGCACAGTTCCATACAAAGATTTTGGTTTAAACTGGGGGATGGCTACTAGTTATATATAGTACAAGTTTTAAAAAAATGAAGAAAAAGGACTCATTGAGACATTATATTAAATTTTATCGGTAATATGAAGTGGAAATAGGGGGTGCTGCAGTTCCACAGTGCCTATACGCGAGCCGCCACTGGTTCAATGAATATTAAACATAAGCTGATCAACATTTTTTGTGGACACTATTTGTCCTCTCCTGTTTATAAATCCACCATCAATGCCATGGCACAGTTTTGCCATGCTATAATAAGAGGATTGAGACTTTGGTAGTAGTTAAAAATTAATGATAGAAAAATGAAAATGTTTGACCTTGATTTTCGTGTGACTGACAGGTTGGCATTTTATCTACATCTCCACGTGCCGAACACTGAGCTTCTGGCATTTTGATCAAAAAATAAGTCACGCACATTCCATTTTTTTACATTATCCTCTCATGATCTCTAATATGTGCGTATAACGCAATAAAACTGCATGCAAATCCCTTTTTTTTTTCATCTAATGTGGTTTCTACCGCATTGGCCTATACTCGACAGCGGCTTACAGCAATATTTATGTTTCAAGGCAGCCTCGATGGCTCCATAAATGCCGCATACAATATCTTGTAGTGCGTGCACAATATAGCAAATAAGAGGACACTAGTATATAGAAACACAATGCTGATTTAGCAAACATAAGTATATTCACGTACTGATTTAAGAATGAATATAAGACGGAAATTTAAAGGCTGCACGGTTATTGAATTACTTTGTTTTGCTTATATAACATTGATTTTTTTGTGTGACTCCCTTTCGCTATGGCATATGGTAATATCTTATAAAGTAAAACAGCTGCATTGACGACGTCATTTCTATGACCTTAAATACACGTTTAGGTGCTGATATCATGCGTTAATCGACACATTTCTGCTACTTGTCAAATATAACATTCGGTAAAATTTGTACCTTGGGCCAGTTTTTGGTACTTCTTTCAATTCTGAAAATGTGTTGAATAATTTTACCTGAAACTGACCAGGTGAAATATAATCAGCTCTACTCTTTCCTAATATGGTATCATTTTTACTTTCTGATTAACAGGCGCAGGGATATTCCCATCCATTTCTGTTCCAAAGTTACCCCGTCATGTGGGGTAACTTTGGGTCAGGGCGTTTATCAAGGAATATCCCTAGTGGGGAATACATGCCATAGTAGTGTGTTCTATATATGTCCATACTTGATATTTTCCATATAGGTCAGAAAACATGTAGGGAGTTTAATGTCCATGCATGGAGTTAATATACTCACAATCAAATTTTCGAGTTAAATAATAAGAAAATACAGAATAAAATTTGCTAAAAATTTGCAGAAACTCAAGTTTGGGTCAGTCACATGTTATCCCGCTCATGTCTGGTTTTCCACATTACATGGCAACATTTTTAAAGCAAGTTTTATAAGAACTCATTTGTATCAGTAGTCGCACTTGTCTTATATCGCACTGGTTCTATTAAGTTATCGAAGCCCAACATATGATCTTTTATCTCATGAATCTCAGAGTGAGCTAAAATGTGTTTGAATAAAAGGGAATACTTTGAATACATTATTTTAATAAAGTCAGCTTTATCATGGCTTCGTGGTGCCATTGTTTAAATTAATGAAGTTAGGCTGAGTTTATATAGTGTAAAAGGAGTGCTTTCCTCCTGCATTATTATTCACACAACTTCATGAATGGTCACTAATGGCATCTCTCTTTGCCTACTAAATATTAAACAGGTTAGGTATTAAAAAGTCCTGTGGGAACGATTCCCCCTCGGGAAACGCCATACAGTCTCTAATGAGAACAATGACTCAGATAATCTTTCATTAAATTCCGATATTTATATAGTACTCGTACAAGCCCAATGTGCGTGACATAGGCTAGGGAATCTCCAATCGGTTGCATTTGAAACCTTGTAATTGCCTTCATAAGACACGTAATCACTGCATTAATTATAGATGTTATAGCGGCATGGTGAGGTAATTGATGTTTTAATTAAACTAATCATTCCGGGATGAAGCCAAAGGGATAATTGCTTCTGCAGTTAACAGCTATAAAAAACCAGACTTCCTGATGGTTTGAGTTGCAAAGAGCTCTAGGTTGATGCTTAGGTTTACTTAATTGCAAATTTCTTAAAAATTCTTTGGTAAATGTTATATTTCATTAAAACTTTGATATTACAAAAATTTAAAAAAGGCATTCTAATCATTACTATGGTTGCACATACGAAGCTTATGACAGAAAAAAATGCCGGTTTTTGAATACTCTAATTAAATTCATGCTTATAATGTACGTTATAACGACATAATCAGTCCTCCCGCTTAATTGCACAGCGACACCCGAAAATGTGCAATTAACCGGTTTGTGCAAATATCCAGTTACAATTCCATGCAAAAGTTTCACATAGAGCTTACAAAATATGTGTATTTATCCGGTCTGTGCAATTAAGCGGGTTCGTCTGTACTGTACAATACAATCCATATTGTATATATAACTACAAGTATAATTATGACATATATCCATTTCTACTGCAAGGACAAATTAACCAATGATTGTTTTCGATAGGTTACCTGATAGGTTTACTTTCTCGAACCAGGGTTATAAATTATTGAATTAAATATAATTAGTCGAATAAGGCTGATATCGTTATCCAGTTTTGCATAAAGAGAAGAGAATTCTCATACTGTCCAAAGCAATTAAGCATTTAATGTCTGAGGTGATCATGGCTAATTAAAATGGTCACAGTTTACCAAATAATCACGTTCACATACTTGCGGTTTCGAAAAATAACGACATCACCACGTTAATTAGTTTACTGTCGTTTACAAAATTTGATTAGCGGATATGTAACGCAATTAGCTTAAAGCAATAAAGATTTAGGTGATACAATAATGGGAAGTTTATAACATTAAATCTACTTTAATTCTATGCGTTGGATTGAATTTTGCTAGTTTAAATCATATGCGGACAATTAAATCAATAATAGGTTAACAAGCATTAGAGAGTTTGAGCCATCCAACGTTAACGAAACGATAACGGTAACGATAACGAGAAACAGCGCTGGCTGTCCGGAATGTCAAGGACTACCCTATGCGAAGCATGGCATTCCAATAACATTCCGGGCTTCCCACGCTGTTTCTCGTTAACGTTATCGTTATCGTTTCGTTAACGTTGGATGGCTCAAACTATCTATTATTTATAAATGTCGGTTAACTGTCGCAGCCAAACATGAGATACTGTTACCGAACAAAGAAGCAATTTGTTATAGCAACATGGATTTGCAAAGAAAAGGTAAAAACCTCAAAATACTTTTAAGGAGAGGATTTATGGTAAAAACACATTTTGCTTTCAAAGAAGTTTCAAATCACACTAAACTATTTTTTTGCTTGAGTTGAAATTTAGGATTTTCAGATACGTTTAGTTCTATTCCAAATTATCTTCGAATTTTCTTATCTGACATATGCGATTTGTCATACAAATGCGCTTGACGGCAGTAAACAGTGTATTTTATGAATTTAAATGTGTTGCATCTGATGCATTCTCAGCGCATCCTTGCGAATTTTATCAAACTACAGCTATAGTGTATTGAACTTCCAAAATACTCTAGTCCCTTTTAACCGTTCCCAGTATAGATACTTGATTTTTATTAGCTGTAAAGGCCAATAGCGATTCGCTGTACATCGATGTTATCTGAATGTATCATTTATTGAAGATGATTGCCATGGAAATGTAATCAGTAACGAATTCCATTGCTATCCGTAATAACCTAAAGTAATCTTCATTTGAACTCGATTCTATTACATTATTTGATGACATTCTCTCACTTGAATTTGTCAACGGAAAGCATTTTTGACACGCATTTTCTAAAAAAAAAAAAATTGAAATTCGATCATATAGACCCGAAAAACATTGAGGTGTGCATTATTCTTGATGATAAAATTCCAAATATGTTGATAAAATAGCCTTATCTTTTTGCAACATAATTTACATAAGTTTTCCATTATGCTGAATTCAGCGTGCGCATTTTCTTATAACACATTTCTAGTGAATGTTCAGCGAGTATTTGCTATTGTACAGTATTTGTTCAGGGAATACTTATCGCTAAGATAAAATGTTCACAGAAAGCTAAGTGTCCCAATGAAATAGATTACAAAGCTTTTACCCTTCTAAACCATTCTTAAACCAAACAGAAGATAATGTGCCAGTTTCGTGCTTTAAAACCGAGTAGTACATAGTAGGTCAGACGTTTGTCGTTCGGTAATTGTATACTAACATACCTGAAAATGGTAAATATGACAAATACATATGCGATAATTTTCCTAATTAATCTTATATCTCAAAAATCGTGCTCGTAGTTTGAAACATTGGCGTGTGCCCCTGAAAATAGGCAATCACTGCTAGCTTGCGTGCGCGTAGTGTTGGCTACGGTTCAGGGGCAACAATAACACTGCAGGGGGTCTTCAACGTTGTAATTATATTCCAAAAAGGCACGATTTGTAACAAACGATGTATATCAGAGATTGATTTTCCATGGAACTGATATTTTATAACTATGTGGGAAATACGTTCTTAGTGTGTAATACATACATTTCATTTACCGTATTTTACGGACTATAAGACGCACTTTTTTCTTCAAAAAATTTGCCTCCAAAATTCAGGTGCGTCAATAAGGTTTTCAATGATGCGGACTATAAAAAATTGCTTAAAAATTAAGGTGCGTCTTATAGTCCGTAAAATAGGTATATGATTAAGAAGTACCTATTTTATTCAACACATTAAGTGCACTGTACGATAGTCTTCTTATATCTCAAAAATCGTGCACGTAGTCTGAAACATTGGCGTGTGCCCCTGAAAATAGGCAATCACTGCTAGCTTGCGTGCGCGTAGTGTTGGCTACGGTTCAGGGGCAACAATAACACTGCAGGGGGTCTTCTACGTTGTAATTATATTCCAAAAAGGCACGATTTGTAACAATCGATGTATATCAGAGATTGATTTTCCATGGAACTGATATTTCATAGCTATGTGGGAAATACGTTCATTGTGTTTAATACATTTCATGTATATGATTAGCAAGTACCTATTTCATTCAACATCATGAGTGCACTGTACGATAAAGTTTGCAATAAGTTGAATGCAAATGTAAAAGGAGAAGATTGATGGAAAATATATTTAAATTGAGTTTACCGTTCCTAAAGAATCAAATACGTAGATGAGAACTTCTTATACTGAACTAGTTCGTTTTTTTTTGTCTTGCGTTCTGCTAGGCAAAGCTATGTTTAACAAATACTTGACAAAAGAGTTTGAAAAGTAAAAACAAATATACGTGTATGCATGACAGGAAATTCCACTTAAGCTTCAAGCGTATAGGTTGCTATCTATTCTTCGAGGAAAAATAGATTAGATTTCGCTTTCGCTTGTTAATAGAAATAAAAATAGGGAATCCGTTTCAGGCTTTCCATTAAAGCTTAATCTAGTAAACAGCACTACGAGTATATATGGCTATTACTGGTTATCTCTTTACTTGTGGGAGTCACCAGTACCTTAATTTATTAATGTCGTCTGAGAGCCAATATATTAAATTTCTCTTTTGAGGAATCGTATTAACCAAGATATATGACAATTTCCGAATAAGCTTTTTAAATAAAATTTACAGTTGTTAAGCTACAAATTGCCAGTTTAGTATATGATAGGGTAGTAGTCATGGTAGCCAATTGTAAGCTGAACTTGCATATTATGTTACAAACTTTAGTAAAAGATCTTTATCATAGATACTTTCACCTAACCTGTACTGACCCAAGTTATCTTGAAGATTTTCAGAGATCACGTGTCCCTAACAAACGTAGCTATAATTTAATTGGCTGTTGAAACATGAAGCTTGGTAAATCAATTTGAAAAAAAAGTATTTTTATGTAGGGCATTTAGTTTTTTATGTTAGGGTATTTCATTTAATTTGGTTCACTCGTCTATCTTTTCAATAATATTTCATTATAACCAAGTGATATATAGTTTCACCAGAAGAGAGATGCTAAAATTGGTATTAAAAGGGCTGAAGCCCTTTCTAGTTCTACTTGAATGTTATATTACACATAAATATGAGTACTGACATACTTTACATGTTATTTATCTAGAGCTGCCGTTAGATTATGGCTAAATTAAATTTGTTTCAATCCATTTCATGGATGTGTTGCATTACCTCTTTTCAAAATCCACTTGCTAAAAAAATAGACCAAGACTCTATTTTTCGACGAATAATATTTGTATTTGCTATATGGTCGAATAAGAATTGCTTCCAAAACAGCTTTTTTTTTAAAAAAAAACTTTCCCATGTATCGATACAACCTAAACATTTAAAGGTCATTTTATTGACTTAGTCCTGCGATTAAAATTCTAGACCAGAATCCTTTCCTCAGGACGTTTGGAAAACTAGAACAAGTCCTTGCCTCATTTGCATGGAAACGAGACGTGGTGAAGCATTTCAATGACATTAGAAATTATTCAGCAATGGTTTTTTTTACGTTGGATCACTACTTTACCAGGCTCATCCTTTTCCTCCATTTCGATATTTGAAACGGCCTATTGGCTGAGTGCTGTGGAAAGAGGATATTGTGCCCCACCTAGTTAATTCCAACTTGTGGGCGATACGGGTTCAAAGCCCCTCACCACGTATTAAGGATGCAACATTTCGACAATGATCTGGTGGTTAAGTTGATCTCCACTCATTGCATTTCCGATCAGCTTCACGGACCATAAAATCGTCCAATACGCAATAAACGCACACGAAAGCTCACGTTTCACCCTAAATTGAGCATCTGATGACCCCCGAAGTTTAGACTTTAGTCCAGGAAGGCCTTCGAATGGAGATAACTAGTGGTGATGTGATGAAAGTAAATGCAAAACTATCATATGGTATTTCTATGCTGATTGTATTGGATAGGGGCTAGAAAACGTTTTCGTAGATGGGCCATATAGGAAATGTTTTTAAGTCTTGAAGATATTTTTAGATTTCGTGGGCGTTATTGGAAATGCTTTTAGGACTTGTGAGCCATATTTCAAAAGTTCCATGGTTTTTATACAAATATACAACATGTAGGAAATGTTGTTTTGTCTAGTGGGCCATATTGTAAATGTTTTTAATTTGTGTGCGCCATATTGGAAATGTTTTAGGTTTGATGGGCCATATTTGATATGTTTTAGGCTTTGCGGGCATATTGGAAATGTTTTATGACTTGCATGCAAGTAAGCGTTACGTTGGTTTCTTGTGGGCCATATTGGAAATGTTTTAGGCTTTGTACGCCATATTGGAGATGTTTTAAACTTTCTAGGTCATTTTTGAAATGTTTTAGGCTTTGAGGGCCAAATTGGAAATGTTTTAGGTTTTGTGGGCCATATTTGAAATGTTTTAGATCTATAGATAGTATATGTTGGAAATATCTGTAGAATCCTTATTGGAAATTATTTTAGGTCACGTGAGCCCCCTGATATAGGATACCAAGTTGAATTGAAAATTGTATTTACCTGTATTTACCTATAGATAGTATATGTTGAAAATATCTGTAGATCTTGGGGCCTTATTGGAAATTATTTTAGGTCACGTGAGCCCCTGATATAGGATACCAAGTTGAATTAAAAATTGTATTTACCTGGCCTCTCCTGCGGGTTGTAAACCATCACCAGTTGCGTGATACAAAATGGTGACCAGCACACGAAGAAGCAAATGATGACAATGAAGGTCAGCTTGACTGTCTTCAACTTCGAGTGGCTGATTGGCTTGCGTCCGTTGCGACGAAGCTGGATGGCCTTTGCCTTAAAGACCGGTTTGGTACTCTGCAGCACTCCGGGTCCTGAGGACCCCAACCGCCTATGGTCTCCAGGGTCGGCCGCCTCGGGATTATATGTCCAGATACGGTAGCAGATGACGCCGTAACAGAAGGAGAGGATGAGCAGGGGCACAACGAAGGCAGAGAGCACGAACCACGTGACGTAGGCCTTTGCGCCCCAGGGCACGTGGAACACGGCCCAGCAATCGCGCACCCCGGGGGTGGTCTTGATGTCCGTCATGCGGAAGATGACCGGCTGGGGGACGGCAAAGATCAGGGACAATAGCCAAGCCAGAATCACCATCGTCTTGGCCAGTTTTAGTGAGTTCCATTGAAGGTTGGACGACCAGCACACGGCCCTGTAACGGTCGATGGCCATCATGACCAGCGTGTAGGTGGATAGGTAGAGTACCATGATCTGCAGGTACTTGACCCCCCGGCACAGCACGTCACCGCCACGAAAACGGAACGTGATCTCCCACACCAGCTGTGGGAGGATGCTGAAGAGTGCCACCATCAGGTCGGCGATGCTCAAGTGCATCATAAAAAAGTACATTCGGGAGGGGGAGCGGAAACGCATTTGTCGCCAAAGGGCCACCAAAACGAAAAAGTTACCCACGATGGCCAGGAAGAGGATAACAGCCAGGGTGGCGATCTCCACGTTTGCAAGCCCTTGGTCGCGTTGCACGTCCTGCACCACGTGGGCCGGAGTGGCGTTGAAAAAGCTCTCATTGGCTGCCATCAGTGTCGAAGGAAATTCTAAAGGTTTTTTTAGAAATTTCGGCCTGGATCCTAGGTCATCCTTCGTCTTTGAAACGTGTAGCCGACAATCGTAAATTCATCGGCTCATGTGGGGCCACCTGCTGTGAAATAAATAATGAAAATTCGTTAAATATCAAACAGAATATAAAATAAGACGCTAATTGGTTATTTTACATAAAATAACACTAAAAAAAAACGAAACCGGAATTACAATTCAGGATTTCTAAATGAAGTGTGTACTTGATTTCGCCATAACGCATATGGTTGAAATATGAACATGTAGGTTAGACTGGGGAGCAATGAGACATTTTTACTAAAGCATTTTCGCGCATTCATTCATTTTCCCATTGTTCTAAAATTGTAAGGATGTGTGGTTTAGGTAATTGGCTGAATTCTAGTAAATCAACTGTACAAATTTAACGCTTGATTTAACCCATTTTCATTCATTTAGCTATGTTAGACATATGTGATAATTATCAAAATTAACAACAATTACAAAAATGCAAATTTAAAACATGTTAAGTGAATTTATCTCACCTTGCCCCAAATCAGTTGTCTCAGTTTACCCCACACTGAGATTACCCATAGAAACTTAAACTGCATCAAAGGAATTTAACATTCAACTAATACGATTTGTATCTATTTAATTAGTAATAAGATGCGTACTAATTAGCAACAGATATAATATCTACAACAAAATATTGAGGTAGAAATAACAGTGATAACACAAAAACCAACTCTTTAAAATCCCACACTATTGTACACTATCTGTTTTCTACATAAGTTGTTATATAGTAGTAAGTAAATACATTTAAATTTCTAAAGCCAATATCCACAATAGAACTTTTATAATGTCGCTGTCTCATCTTACCCCATGTCTCTATAGTCCCCAGTATTCCCTACTGCAATTAAAATATTCAGTGTGTAGGGTGTGTTGTTATATATCGGTATATCTAAAGATTGTAGCTACTCCTAGTGAATACTTGTCTCAAAAGGTATGCTACACAACATAGCCTAGTCATAGTTATATGCCATGGTATATGGTTGAAATATGAACATGTACTGTAATTAAAACATTCGGCAGTTTTAGTGCATGCCTTTGATTCTCTAGTGATCTCAATTGTTTGTAAGACCACTTTAGTTCAGAGGTGAAATAATTCATTTGTGAAGAAACAATGAAAACAAACGTTTAATCTTCAATGTACAGTGTGTTCTTATTTGGGTTGTGTTTGTAAGTACAATATTAGAAAATGGGATGTGAAGCAAATTTTAGCTGCGTCCCATTTTCTGCATTGACATGAGTGAATATCATCGCTTTCTTTTCCATAAATATTTCTTTTGGACTAACTATATTTTGCAAGACCTATTTTCGGATTTGTTTGTAAACAAATGTACATTCACTGCATTCAAACTATACTGACAAATATTTTTGAAAACCTCTATTTTTCTATTCAACGCGATCTTCGTAAATGCAGTCCCATCTTTTAATTTTGAGATAAGGAGATAATAAGCAGAAATTTACCGTTTTATGAATGGCCACCTGATGCGAAATGAAAAAAAATTAATAAGCATCACTTGGTTTGAACTCCTAATCACGAAATTGAAAATGAAAAACTGCCAAGCAGAATGCAATTGAGATTATGTGGCTTAAAATAACCTCCCATGGTGATCATTTCTTAGTGTTCAAATCAATGAAAACATTTCATTTATGGGTACATGTCTCATGAATTTAATTTGAAAAATCACTGATACATAGATTTCTTTTGTAAGTAAATATACAAGCGATGATGTTTGGCTTCTATGAATCAAACTAAGCAATATAAATTAAAAAGAGATGGATATGCCAAAACGCCCACTATACTTGTGGGATTTAGCATATTGTTACTTATTTGTTTTACCTAAAGTTAAATTTGAAGGGGCTTGTGCTGACGTTTACCTGATTTATTAAATGTTTAATGTTGATACGTAGATAAATACTCTATTTTATAATTGATAAATGGATACAAATATAATGAAGGCTTTTATAAACAATTAAGGAAAGTAATTTGATGTTCTCTTTTGTTTATCTAGAATCCTCAGCACCGCTTGTGTCACCACCAACGTGATAACAAATTGACAGTTTCCATCTTCAAGTGGTTGTATAAAGTTAGCGAGGTAAGTGAGATAACCAAATTTTGATATTTTAATATCGAAACCATCTGTTTGACAAGATGACAGAGATCATTATGGACAATGCTTCGTTTGACTGGCATGTTAACATACATCTCCTTGACTTTAATCTTATCTCTGACAGTGTTTGTCATTAGAGATGCTGCCAAATTAAAATGTTATATATTCAATGAGTGTAAATTTGAAGAAAAAAAACCCAAGAACAACGAATTGGAAATAGTCTTAAAAGCAATTGGTGACAATATCTCTTAAGCTTTGTTAGACTAAGAATATTTAAGCATGAACTCCACAGAACACGACTTTGATTTTTAGGCCCCCCTCACTGTATTTCACTCTTACATTTGAATTAAACTTCAGCATCCCTCTTAGCATTCCATTTAATAGATTCTTTGATCCCATTGAAATTTGTTTTGTACCATGGAAGCTTTTAAGCTTTGCATCAAACAGAGTTTTTAAAATATAAAAAGTGCAATCAAGCGAATTCGATGTTGAATCCATGAGTTTTTCTTAACGAGTTTCAAATCGCACCAGTGATTCTCATTTAATTTATTGCACTGATGCTTTTGAAAACGTGAAATTTTGACATGCATTACACAAGGCGTTTAGTGTGCAATGCATGTGTGGTATATTTTGGTATGTATACAAGGAATGTACTGTATGGTGCATTCCTGTTAATAAGACAACCTTATGGGACTTGAAATGTTTCTATTAATTGTATGGTACCATCAACAGTAACAACTGATGATGTTTCCGAATTTTAGTCTGTTATGGCTGTTGATCTGGTTTGAGACTTTCAGCCATCCAACGTTAACGAAACGATAACGATAACGAGAAACAGCGCGGGCGGCCCGAAATGACATTGGAATGCCATGCTTAGCATAGGGTAGTTCTTGACATCGTTACCGTTATCGTTTCGTTAACGTTGAATGGCTCAAACTCTCTAATGTAAATTTCGTTTTGAATAGCGCGACGGCTTACTATAGTATATCAATCAATAAATCAATCAATCAATATATATATCATTATAATACATATTTATGGCCCTATAATTCCTGATCATGTTTTCCAACAAGTTAATCCCTTCTGCATCTGTTTTGAAGCGTTATAATCGTTTGTTTTTCGAGACAATAACATATATGTTGTTGAGTCATCGACGCCTTCTTGTGATGTGTTCATCGATCCGATCATCAAAATAATCCATCGTTGTTTCACTCTTTTTCGTCATTATTACCTATATATAGTAACAGGATTTGTTGCAAGGACAACATTACACAATGTTTTCTATATAAACAATGTACTGAATTCCAATAACTTCTGTTTTTATGACAAGTTGCTTTTTTTTGTATAGCGACGAACGATTTTATTACTATTTGTTTATTGTCTAACGATTTCATTTTCCATTTTGGCATACACAATATAGCCAGATTTCTTATACGTAAAAACTATTCATTTTGCGAGAGTGAGAGACATTTTTGAAGTAGATGAAGGTTTAAGTGAAGCATGCTATCGATTTTTACACTGCGGAATAGAAAAAAAGTAGTCCATTAAAATGCGAGTAACGATGTGCGAGTTAGACAAGAAACCTACTATTTCCGAGTACATCTGAAAATGGTACAGATTCTTCCATTACAGAAACCCACTAAGTCGTTTGAATTGTTTTTTCTGTATCTATGACACGAGACAAATAATTGTATATTATATATATACTTCTTCCAATCTGAACATAAGATACGGCCAAATATTCCATGTTTGAAAATTTTACTGTTTTTGTTAATGAAAAACCAGACCTGCCTCCCTTTTGGGTTTTTAAATAGTAGTTGAGTTATTTTAAAAAATCTAGAGAGTTTAATTAGATTTCCAATGAAAATAATGTATTTTGAGATGTGCTTGCTTTATGACAAAGACCATAGTGAACACCAAAATAAAACCCAAAGAAAGTGAAATTTATATGTTAGTTAGGTGATGTACTACACCTACTAACACTCCTAAAAATAAGTAAACGACTACATAAAATGTTACTCTGAACATTCAAGAAAATGTAATCGTATCTAAACTAAATTTCAAGAAAATATAATCTTATCTAAACTAAATATTTAAACAGAATGCACGCACTATTCCTTTTTCTTATATACAATACGTGAATCCATAGTCAACAAATGAAAATAAATAAGAAACAACAACATAAAAATATGGTTGACATTTCAAAATTAACGGAATGTTATTCATAGAAATTTCTGAAAGCGCGTCCCACGCTCATTTTCAATGAAGCAAAATATATGGGACCAAACAAATATTGTTTATTTTTCCTTCCAGATGTTGGATTACTATCATTGAAATCATAGACTATCTGTTATTGTGTATGACAAACATACCTACGTGTTATTTTGATAAAAAGATACAATAGAGTTTATATAAAAAAATTGATTGTAAATAAAATTGTTGTGACAGTTCATGCACGAGTTGCAACATATTTGGGGAAAAAATCTGTAGAATCAAATCTTTTACACTGGAACGTTTTGATTAGACATGTCAAAAGGCAATGCGGATAAAAACAAATAATACAGTGGATGTCCCAAAAAAATGTTGTACAGTGTACAGTATATACAGGCTCATTCATAAGTCCTTCCGGGCTACAAAGCAGCCAAAAAATGAAAAATAAGTATAATAACAGTCTCCTGAAGGTTGCGTTTTACAAATGCAGCATAATGAAAATTTCTAGTAAATGAATTTTACGAAGCTTAGGTTATTTGTTTTTGTTGAAAAAAAGGTATTATGTTTCAAATTGTCTGATGCTATTTTACGCATCCCAGAACGACAATGTTTCTGTAATTGACATGCATGTCGTCTCCAGCAACAAAACTGTCATTTTGAGAATCTTGGAGACATCAGCAATTTACAGGCATGAGTTGTAAATAAATGTGTTACTAATTCCATTTACAATAATTTACTTTGATTGGCAGTATGTATTGTGTCCAAGATCCAATGTTCCAAAGCCAAAATGACGTCTGATATTTGCGTCAGAATATAGTATCTTGTTTATAAAATCGTTCAACCAATTTCTTGCATTTCAGTCCGGCAGACCGAAACTTATTAAATTGTTCGCTTGACAGCGTTACTGAATTTTAATACTAGTACATGTTTGCGACATGAGGAAAGTCTCCTGATGCTCTATCTAACTCAAAGCTATTATCTTTACTCTCTAATGTGTCAAACCGATTACTATCACCATAAATCAATATTTGATCATATCCTTTACAAGATCTTAACTTTGAATTTACCTTCTTGAATTTTGGATTCTGTAATTTATTTTATTAGATATATTGCTTATAGGAAATTATAAGATTCAAGATTATGCACTGCACATTACATACTGTATATTGGAAAACAACATTTTAAATTCATTTAACAATATTTTAGAACTTAATTTTTGAAATATTAAAAAGACACTTTTGAGCAGCAATCACGACTTATTAAAAACTAACTGTATTGTAAATAATTGGGAATACTATTTCAAACTCATTGATAATACCAAAAATACACCATACTTGTTTGTTCTAGCCTGGTTTTCACTTTAATTGAAAATTTGTTTGGCGCACAAATTACACGTCAACAAGTTAATCCCCATCTTTTTTCTTGAACATCAAGAGATCAGAAAATATTCAACCTTTTTAATAAGATATGAATTAATCCTTGTTTTTTAAATTGTAGTTTGTAGGATTTACCAGGATTTTATGGGAAAAAAAAATGTTTGCCGTAATTAATAATGGAAAGTTTGAGCCAGTCACCGTTAACAAAACGATAACGATAACGAGAAACAGCGCTGGCGGCCCGGAATGTCAAGGACTACCCTATTTCTTGTTATCGTTTCGTTAACGTTGGCTGGCTCAAACTCTCTAATATGATCTTCTTAGTTCTTACATACTTATTTTAGTACATGCAGCATTAGTTATGCACGAATTTAGATAAAACCACGATCATATCTGTATTAATCTCTTAGCAAAAAATTATTTCTTAGCAGTATCTATATTTGAATATCATTAAAAATAGCTAATACCTGCTATGGCTTAAATATACTTATGTTTTAAATATAGTTGTGATGGAATATAGGTCTAATTTCAATAGCGTAGGTAGTACTCAAACGTGTTTCGCTTCTTGCGAGATATATCTATTTTCGTTTTCTTGTTTTTCAAAATTTTTACACAAATTATTCTTGTGAATTCTTCTGATTATGTTTTCATGACTAGGTTGTTCACAATAATTCAAGTTATTTTGTCATTTGTTAAACAAAGTTAGCCGTCAATTAACTTGTATTCCCCTTTATTAACAACCTTAGCATATCACAGTTTCCTGAAAATGTTGGTATCAGCTTCCTCTTACATTCTGATAAATTGCACAGTCCACACATATTGTTTCATGAAAAGCATTGTAGCACAACCAGATAATAGAATTATTAATTGAGACTACACCACACTGTGTGTGCATCTCGTCTTTGCTAACACGAGGGCGTGGTAGAACTGCAAGAATCAATTTAAATCGATAATACCTGCGTCTTAGAGGAAGTATTCTAACACCAACTGTGCAAAAGGAACCCCATTGCTTAATATTTTATAGCATATTCAGTTTTACGACTGGCTATATATTCAACAGTCTTGACTAGATCTTGCCAAGAGGTATATTTATACAGTGATTTCTTGGCTGCTATGGCACATGCGAAGTAAATATATAGATTTACTATGTAAATATCAACTGTTAGAGACGTGTTCTAAAACTAGCCACGAGTATATGACCATATAATATTCAGTTCTCTTCAATATTCATAACACCGTTATCGATACGTTTTGTTGAATGGGTCATCTATTTTTTAGATAACGTTATATTCTTTTAATTGCACACCGGGTGGAAAAGTTATATATGGACATATGTGGGCCATATACAGCCATGTATTAGCCATATTTACCCTTGATGGGTTGGGACATATATAGATATGTATGGCCCATATATAGACATATATGACCTGAATATGGCCGCATAAGGGCCCTATACATGAGCCATAATTGACCCTTGATAAACCGTGCATGGACAAAGTATATGAGCAAGTATGGCCAAACATGGAGATATATAGGTGAGTATGGCCATATATGGAGATATATGGGAAAGCTGGCCATTTATGGACTTATCTGACCATATATCTCCAGACGTATCCATTTTCTGTTCTAGCCATATTTGGAATTAGCCATATATGTCCATACATGGCCCATATCTGTATTTTTACAACCGGGATAAAATACATAAAAAGTTACATCCAATACAAGCGAAAATAGAAAATAATCATTTAGAAATATCTAGCTATAGTATCAAGAACTTTTAAAAATAAAACTAACATGAATTTTTATTTTTGATTTATTCATTATGTAAATGTTTGCCTATAGCCAATTGCAATTGATTATAGATAATTATGTATAGATTAAACTTAATGCAGATTAAATAATCAAATCCAAGTTAATAAGCATACATCATTTTTTTTCTGATTGCATATTGATGATATGGATATTGCGATTATAATCCTATACAACGGAAAGACAAAAAAAACACCAATACTATGCTAAAATATACTGTTTTATGAATATGCATACAGTTATTGTATGTACATGTATGTATATTCTGGCTGTTAGAAGTACATTTATGTAGAAATAAAAAAGAACAATTGCTTGTTTTTCTATTGCTTCAGGGTTTACACAATACGCTTTCACATTATTTTGGATGCCCAGAATCTAAATAATCCGACGTTTTGTTTTTTTCCAATATTTATGTGTGTCGCCACTGTTGAATGAAATACTGAAATGACGCACGGATGGAAACACTACGTTTCCATCACTGTACGCATCCATGGGAATATAATGTAGCATATTTTCAATGTTTTCGTTCTCATATAACCTTGCAAGGGCTAAAGATATTGCAAAACAATGTTCACTTGAAATACTTGGAATTATACTGCGAGGACATTCAGGTGTTTATGGAAATTTACATCTTTACGAGTGGTTCTTAAATGGCTAGTGGTGTTTAGCTCTCTATAGAAGCATCCACATTTTCATAGTTCTGCATATTGATATGTATCCCATTATGCAGTATGAAGAGGTGGAGACCAGTCTATTTGAATTCTCAACTTAATTTTCTAAGGATGAATGATACTTAAACGAAAACGGATGAAAAGTTCCACATGAACATCACGTGACTAAAATATTGTACTTGGGAAGCACTTTGGATGGTAGGATGATTAGGAGTAAGGAGCAGAGCAGGGATAAATAGAATAAGCGTGAAATATAGAAAGGAAGGCAAGAAGTATAAAAGGATCTTTCCTTAGGAAAAGGTTTTGTCGTACATTCATTACTTACAGATTAAATGCTAAGATCTACTATCCTATTCAAGTTTATCTACTTTGAAACGTTAGTTTGAAAGATTTATCTAAGAGGTAGATCTTTGAAAATCCGACGGTTCCTATTTGAAAGTGCTACTTTTAGATGATTCTTTATCAATACAAGAGGATTAAAGCATATACTTTATATATATATATATCACAAATGGCTTTTTGAACCAAAAGAAAATTCAAAAATTGAGATTTGCCCTGTATAAAAAAAAGTTCATTTAACTTTGGTTAGAGTATTGCTAGTGTACTTTGTTTGCATAAGGGATGTCAGTATTTTATTTTTTTAAAGCTTGTATCTAAACTTGAGCCATTGTTATGTATTTCTTAAGAATATATAGAATAAAAGTAGGAACGGTAGGCAAACAATCATCAATTTAGAAGGATATCAACCGATAAAAGCTTCGTTACTTCTTCCCCTTAGGATATCTGAAATCAAACATTCATCCAATTTTCGTCAATCGATTGAAGAATACAAATAACTGTTAAAACATTCTAAAGATTATTATAGTCGATCAGATGGCAATACTCCAACAACCATAATAGCGTCTACAATGGCATGTACTCTATAACTTGCGTTTTAATATTAAATAATGAATGCATTTCTTAAAAAACAGATCAACTTACGTAAATACTTTCAGAAAATGAATCGCAGATTCTGGAAATACTGTTGGACTCGTATATTTACATGAACGTTAGAGACAGTAATCAAATAAAATCCCATTCCCAAATATAATTTCAATATTTGCATTACATTTTTTCATTAAGTAAGTTATGTAAACACCAAAACCTAATGAAATGAGAGTAATGGGTATATTAAGTAACGAAAAATAAAGAAAGCGGATTTATTCAACGGAATCAAAAGAAACTTATAAAGTTGATAACCAGTTTGATCAAACAAGGTTTAAGAATCGATACACTATATATAAATATTATATAAAGATGTAGTTTGAATGCAGATAAATTACATAACGTACAATGTACATATACAAACATCCATGCTTTCTAAATATACCGGATATTTATAGTTTTTAAGCCACTACATTTAAAAATTTTCATCATTTTTGTAAAGCACTGTAAAACATGTTCATGGTCTGCTGACTACATGTATATAAATGGGAAATTTCATTTTATAATTGATACACTTTTAAAACACAATACACTGCATTAGAATTAGGCATTAGTCAGTTTTCTTGGAACATAGTGTATACATTAGGACCATGATTGTTATTATGGTTATGGGCCATTCAAAATGGACGTCCCCGAAATTCCTTCAAATATTGAAATATTGACCCCTCACCTCCTGTCCACATGATGTCCATTCTAGCCCAGATCCTCCCCCCCCCATCTCATGGAGGTTATTACTTTTTGTGAAAAGTAGGGTGTCCAGAAAATGTGTTGGAACATTCAAAGGCCCATCCTAGAAATTTCAAAGCACACGTCACGTGGCCAATTCCACGACATTTTCCCAGATTTTTCTGATTAACGGAAATTTCCTGACCTGGAAGAGAAATTCCAGCATAAAATTGGTGTTTAACACAAATTTAGACATAATTTTCGACTTTCCAGAGGTTATAAAAATTAAATTAAATTTGGGACTGGGGAGACATTTCTTCTGGTTCCCTTTCCCCTTTCACTGATTTTTAAAACTCAATTAAATACCAATAATATAAATACCAAAACCTGAAAAATACTAACATTAGAGAACGTCCATAATGGCTTCCCTCTCCCTCTCTCTCTCCCCCTCCCCCTGCCCACATGTCAGCAGACCCCCCCCCCTCATTTATGTAAAATTAAGACTGCACTGATTCAGGAAATGGAATTAATTTTGCCAGGAAATTATTGTAAATCCAATAAATTCCAATTGAAAGTAATTTCAACGATAAATTCCACATTAAATCAAATAATCCACAAATAAATCAAATGTTAATTGAACTAGCTTAACTGTAAATTGGATTTGCTTTAGTTTAAAAGATTACAATTAAGCACAAAAAAATCCAACGTTCAAATCGGAACTCACTAATCTGATTTGCATAAGTTGTTTATTGAACACACGTCTACATCTTAATGGTATTTATTATATTTCACTTCCACACTTGTTTACTAAAATTACACGTTTCATTTCCCCGCCAGTTGAACTATTTAATACATTTGTCATTATATCAAAGCCTTGTAATGCCTGATTGAAATATAACGGTCCATTGAATCAGCTGACCATATTTGGCCAATTGAATTGTTAAAAGCACCCTACTGGTGAGTTGTACCAAAAAATAACTCGAGCGTAAATACGAAATATAGCGATAGTTATAAAAAATCAATCGTCTGTGCTGTTCCAGAGCCCATTTTCAAAATGACTTTACTTCAAAGAAGCATGCCCTTAAAGAAGCTATACTTTGGTGTCTAATTGGTGTCATAAAATGCCTTTAATCAGATATTTGTTAATCCCTTAATTGCCAAAGAAGCTTAAGTTAGCATTAACTGCTATACAACTAATTGATTTATCAGAATAGCTGTATTCGTTTTCTTAATGCCATGCTAGTTTATAACGACAATACACAAACAACAAACATGTTTTTTCAAATTATTCAAAATGTTTTTGGCAAATTACATGCTGTTGTATATAGAAACGATTCTAGTTGGCAAGTCACACCTTATACTGTTTAATATATGCACGGCTGAAACTCGACACTCCTATGTTTTGTAAAAGTTTTTATAATGCTAAAAAAATGTTGAAATTCTAGCTGACTTTAAATTTAACACGACAGCCAGTGTGAATTGGGGCACATGTCTGTTGAATACAGAATACAGACTGTTGAATTGCGCTTGATTTATGAATGCAGATACATTAAAGGTTTGTACCATTTTTTTTGTACCCATTTTGATCATTAGGAAGCAAACTTTTTTTCAAGTTGGTTTTTTGAATGCAATTAAAGTAGTTTTTTTGGTTTCTCTAACAGTATAAATAGACTTACTAATAATATCAAACGCCCAGAATTAGAATAGTTCTATTTTAAGAAATACATCGTTCATCCCACTTAGTTTAGTCGGGTTGAATAACATTTCTGAAACCGTGACATTGCATTAAGTGTTAAAGTCTGCAGATGCATGTGAACAAAAAAGCACTAGATGACAATAGAAATTTAAGCCACTATAATGTACGAAATTGACAAGAAAAGCCTTACCTTTACACTGTGCTGTCATTACTTTTTACCACAGATTTAGCGTTAAATCGATTACACATTTAGAAATTGAAGTCGGTCCTATTCCTCTGTAAATTCTTCCAGTGGGAATGTCCTACCTACGCACATGTGTTAATAGTTTGTGCAAACATTTTCTGCATTTTTTCCAACATCCCAGAGCGATATTAAAGAGACCAGCATACTTTCCAATGCCACGAGCAAGTAAAACTGATCCATACAGCTTGCAATTGTGTGACGCAAATCCATAACGTAGACAGTGCTCCAAGAACGTGTAGCTGACTGCCATCTATGAATAACATTGGGCACATTCACACCAAACCGTCGACCTCTTATAACTTCATGGAGTTGCATTAGCATTCATTTCATGCTATGTTGAACATCCTTAATACCATACAAATCATTAAATGCACGAGTATGGCCAATATGGTACTACCGTCCAACTGAAAAATAATTATAGTACATTTACTCATTGTGAAATCATCTAACCAAACTGTTGAATAAATTAAGCAAATTTGGTTACATTGATTTTACTTCATGCCATATATAATTTCTATTAAAACTGTGGAGTATTAGATAAAATACCTGTGTCATTCGGTATTTACGAATAAGAACCATTTTGTTTAAAAAAAGCACTCTGGAGATCACAGAAGTGGAGAGGGACATTAATCTTTATTTACCTTATTTTTTCCCACAAATATACAACATTTCATGTTGTGTACAGACGCACGTTTTACGAAGTTAGACCACAAGCACTCAATGTTCAGATAAATACTGGTAACTGGTGGCAGAACCTTAATTTAGTGATGTCTACATTCAGTTTCTCTGAATCTGTCAAGTGCACCTTATGAGACGTCCCACGTTTTTAATGCTCTAATGGTGAACAATAGAAATGTGAAATTCGATAGATGTTTTTCTGCCTGCAATTTGCTGAATTGTTTGCTCCTGTTGTGTTTCCGAAGATGAAATTTAAGAAACAAAATTGAAAGCCCATGCTGCTTCAACTAAAATTAAAATTTAATTGGAGTGGATTGGTGCTTGCAAATGACAAAGAAAAAAATTGTAAAGACTTAATTTCTATACTCATTATAATATAATTGCTTGTATAATTAATGAAAAACATGGCTCTGAAGCCAACTAGGCGGTAAACATAAATCGCGGCGTCTAAAAGTGCAGTTTATAAAGAAACCTCTAAAGTTATGTTAAGCAGCAATTAGATGCATTTTTTATCATTTCAAATATAGCCAAATGGGGGGAAATTTCTATGTTGCTGCTAGTTATTAACATGACAAATGTTCATCAAGACAGTCAATTACTGTATTGGGTGGGGTTCAAAACTGTTGCAATAAATACCTCATCATTACTACATTTAGAGACAACTGTTTAGATAATATCTTAATTTGTATAAACCTGATCATGTCATATTACTTTATAAGATCTATTTGGGAAGCAGGTACATTAAGACTCTTTGGCGGCTCGTGAATAGGCACTGTGGAACTGCAGCACCCCCTATTTTCACTTGATATTATCGTACAATTTAATATAATGAGTTTTTTTTCTTTCTTTCTTTATACTTGTACAATATACTACTATAATCCTTAATGTTAATATCAGTAGCCATCCCCCAGTTTTTGAAAAAGATGCAAAAATCTTTGTATGGAACTGTGCGCTTCACAGTTCCAGCGGCGTGGTGTTTGACTGCTGTGCGCATGGGCACATAAGAAGCTGCACGCGAGGAGAGAGAGAGAGAGAGCACTGTGGCTCCCGCAGTGCCGACCATGGCGTGCATGGCAGCACTCTCACTAATTTTGGCTACGAGGCGTCACTGATTAAGAGTATTTTAATGGGTTCTCCCCGTTTGGTTACCCCACACGATCTTCCAAGTTTGATGATCTTCAGCAATAGTAGCCCCTGGGCGACATCAGATACTCCAATGGGTCTGCGAAAAATTAGAGGTTGTTTACTAGTGGTCCTATACATTAACGTGCTTAATCAAGGACCGCCTGCAGCTTTGAGAACCAACTTCAATAGACAAACCTATATCTTGTACAAGTTATTCATCCCAAACAGCCTCACAGCTATGTATTATCAGAAATTCACTTTTCAACCATTTGGATGGTTTTCAGAACTACAAATTTGGCCGCAATTGCCCAGAATTGCCAACAGTCATCCCCATAATTATCAGGGAGTTTCTAACATGTAACTTGAAGACATAACCAAAACCCGTAACCGAAGCAAGGCTGAGTCCTGTGGTGGCCACTTTCTCTTCTAAGTTATATGTATGTTAAAGGAGGATTACATAACAAACCCAACTAATTATTTTAGCCAACTACAGTAACGACCTGTTGAGAGCTAGGGTTGTTTTCATGGAAGATGAGCTTTAAGAGAATCGATTTTCAGCGATTTTTTTTAACCTGTTTCATATGAGTGACTTATGTTGCTAAATTGGCCTCGGAAAAGTATGTGTTACTAATTACCTAGGCGTATACATATATAGTAACCTCAAGCTTGATTAAACATGTATTACATATCTATGAAAATTGTTTATTAAATTAACTTTAAGGAAGAAAAAAACATTGTTTATCTAATTAAGCATTAATGTCATAACTGATTATAAATTTAGAAAAAAACATATGCAATTTGGTTTACTGATTACCAAAACAACTATTTAAACATACCCATAACACAATAATTAAAACTTGGTTGTAATAATTAAATATCTTTAAACTATCTGCAGAATTAATCAACAATGGAGTAATTTCATTATGGTCTCATGAATAAATAAATAAGATTAATTTATTTACTCGTATGGTGACAAAACAGTTGTAACCTGCTCCTTTAAATCGAAGAATAAGTGCAGTTTATTGATCGAAGATTGGAAACATAGTCTTCCCAATTAGTTAGGCGTTTAGAATTTAGCTTCTTGTAAGTACGTGCATCTTTGGGGAATTTGGAAATTATTACGCCCACCGAGTCAAACTCGCATGTTTTTGCATCAGACTTTACCCATGAGAAATGTCGTGGGTGTAATATACTCAGGATAAACAATTATTTATGACAGGGGAAACGACACAAAAAAGAAGGCAGTGTCAAAAGAGAAACTATTGCTTCTATCCGTATCTAGACTTGGAGATAAAAAGGATTTTCATAACCAAATTGTCTGCACTAGATTTAGGAGCAATAAAGGTCCAATGACCTCATGCCAAAGGCCCAAAACCCAATCTTTGTGCACCTTTCTGAAACAAGAAGAGATGCTTTTAAATGTTTGGTTAATTGATGTACATTGTGTATGTAAGTCTCAATATGAAATCCAACCACTGCCAGAAGCATTAGTAACAAGGATGGAAGAAATGCTCTAATGCAATTAACATATTTATGGAATTGACAATGAAGGACATGCCACGATAAAATATTTAGCAAGTTCGACAAGGTTAACACGAACAACTGTTGTCGACATTTCCTTTATCCTATATGCTTTGTGGGAGGATGAGACTAAAATACATATCTGGTATATCTTGTACGTTTCTATGCATCTTCCAATAACCAACGACTAAAAATAAAGATGATGGAGCGGATATTAGAGTTTGAGCCATCCAACGTTAACGAAACGATAACGATAACGAGAAACGGCGCTGGCGGCCCGGAATGTCAAGGACTATCTTATGCGAAGCATGGCATTCCAATGACATTCCGGGCCATCAATAGTTAACAAAGCCATAAATTTAATTCTGAATAATAGAGAGTTTGAGCCAGCCAACGTTAATGATAACGATAACGAAAAACAGCGCTGGCGGCCCAGAATGTCAAGGACTATTTTATGCGAAGCATGTCATTCCAATGACATTCCGGGCCGTCAGCGCTGCTTCTCGTTATCATTATCGTTTCATTAACGTTGACTGGCATAAACTCTCTATTATTCCGAATAAAATGTATGGCTTTGTTAACTATTGATTTGTGGATGCTAGAAAATATCTTGTGGCAAGAAATTCCATCTTCTAGATCCAACGATGTCTAAAAAAACAAGAGCAAATTATTTGTAAAAATGTCTTTAAGTTTAAAAGGAAAATGTATGGAATGTTATTTGTAATTAGTAATTTAATTAATAACTCGTCATAAGTACATATTAATAAATTCAACACTCGGGTCGGTCTTAACGCGCGTCTTAAGTTACATTATCATCGTCTTTGTGTTGATTTTTATTATTTACTTAAGTTATTGCTTTTAATAGTGAAATGTAGCAAACTCCAAACGTTCATTATTACCGTTACGGAAGGCAGGAGCCACAGACTGAACCACCAATGAACTAACTGAACGTCATGAGTGCGCATGACGGGCTCTATCTCCTGATGTTATTAGATTTTAAGTACAACCATTTGTTCACGTAAATCCACGTAATAACTTTTGACCCGTAATACATATAGGACAAAATGGTCGCTTCACCGCAGTGCAGCGCCATAGCTACCATTTGGTATTTTCCCCAGTTCTTAAAAACATTGTAACAAGTTTAAATAATCTCCAATGAAGACGAAAACAGTTGATTTCATACAAACAGACTATTCTCTCCCTTTTCCTAATTTGACATTTTGTCCTAAGTGTTACAGGTCAAAAGTTATTACGTGGATTTCCATGAACGTAGGTCCATGGTCCACGTAGTTTCCATGGTCGTAGTTAAAATCAAACAACATCAGTGGATAGAGCACGTCTGACTTCCTATTTAACTGTATTAACAGAATTTTCATAACTATAACATTTATGAAAAAAAGTGGGGTGGCTAGGAATTCTGGTCCACCCTGTATAAATATTATCACTTCATGCTTCATACGATTCAGATTAGTGTGAACGTCAATGTATTTTATTATAAATCTGTAGTAAACTATATTTTAAAAAGTGTTGTTTTGGATGGAAATACACTATGATAATGACAATTTTCCAAGTATTTATCCTGATATTTTCTGCCTGCAAAATCCTGATATCTTAGCAGCATTGCGTTAATAATGGGTTAATGAAATATTTCATACATTTCAAAACGATGATGATTGACAGAATGGATATCTGAAATTTAAGTTAGGTAACTTTAAATATGATTGCTTTTTCCAAAATCGATAATTTTGCAGTAAGATTTTCGAGAACAATAGGCGGCTACAAGTGCCAGGAATTCGAGTTTGGATTTTAACAAGTTTCAATACTTATAACCTCTTTAATGTTTGCTTCATTCGTTTTGAAGCACTTTCTATATTAAAGGCAAAGCAATAACCCCTATCATTCTTTCATGAAACTAGTTTTAGAAAAAATACAAAAAATGTCATTAGGCTTTCACTACTTTTTACGATTACAAAAAAGAAAGTTTACAAAAAAAACCACATCCGCATTCTGCGCTGGATTAATTTGATTTTAAACTTAACCAACGACAAAATATAAAATTGCGTCACTTTTACTCAGGTTCTGCATTCCATGCATATTGATAATTTTATTCATCAGCTTGGATGCAATTCCTGGGTTTTACAGGTTTTATGACAAAAAATATAAAAAAATGCTTTTGATGATCAATAAATATTCTGCAAATCCTGTAAGCATATTGAAAGGCATGCAACGGCGCTTTAGCTAGCATTATTTGAACCATTGCTTTGTTTGGATGGATATCGATTAATGTTGCGCAAAGAGTGCTAAAACACACATGAAATACTCTAAAATAGGCATTAAACATATGTTTCAAATACACATGGTCTGGTATTAAACCAGGAAAGTTTATAATTCCACTTTCGCTTTTAATTAATTTAGGTAAGCTTCTTTAATTAATTTATCTCATTAGTTGATATCGCCAAGGATTTGCATACAGGCACGCATGACTGCACATTGGAACGTGCTTTCATTTATTAAATTTCGCGAGAATTTCAATTGAGTTACTTTTGATTATTAATCTCTTCTTATGTATTGTGCACCGAAAGATATAAAAAAAATTGCAAAGATTATGGATAATTTTTTTATGATATTTCGATCGAAACATTGCTGATGAATCCCTTGGTAGCACGTGCCTATTTCTCTATATCTTCATTAATGTTGTCCCTGAAGGGGACCATTCAAAAAGGACGTCCTCAAGAGGGTATTGGGGGAGGTCTGCTGGCATGTGGATACTTTGCGGACAGGAGGAGGAGGGAGGGAGGAAGGAAAGCCATTATGGACGTCCACTAATGATGCTATTTTTCAATTTTAGATTTTCTGTTTAATTGAGTTTTAAAGGTCACTCAAAGGGGAAATGGACTCAGAAGAAATGTTTCGCAGTCCCAAATGTACATGCATTTTTAAAACCTCGTGAAAGTCGGGAATTATGCCTAGCTTTGTGTTAAACACCAATTTTATGCTGGAATTTCTCTTCGAGGTCAGGAAATTTCCGTTTATCAGAAAAATCCGAAAAAATGTCGTGGAATTCGTAGCGAGGCGGGTGCTAGGAAATTTACTGGATGGGCCGTTGTACTTCCAACAAATTTTCTGGACACCCTACATTAAAAAAAATTATGGACGTCTATAAGAAAGGGGGGGGGGAGGATCTGGGCTAAACTGGACACCGTGTTGAAGGAATTTCGGGGAAGTCCTTTTTGAATGGCCCCACTGATAGAAATATATGCAAATTTAAGTGCCAGTATGTACTGTACAGTACTCGTATAACTTATTTGTCAACAGGGTAGCTGCAGGCCTGAAAGGGACAGGATTCTAGTGAGTTTGGATCCCTATATCTCTTGAAAGTGCCTCCAAATGTCTGTTGGACCACTTCTCCCTTTATCCTTACCCATGTAAAATTCACTAATGGTTGCTTAACAAGATACGTAGATACAAGTATAGATAACGTCATTATATACCACAAACACATCCACGTGCATTTGGTTGGTTTAACTTGAGTTTGAGATTTCGTTTTGAAAGGCTTTTATTCATTCTTTGATCCTTCTTCTACTTAAATGACAGCTGTTGATACCAAAAAATTGCAATGGACGAGATGCTTGCAAAATTTTTTCTGTGCTTTCAGACAAGCCTTGCATCAATCGTTAAAGCATCCTGTTATATTTATAGATACATTAAGATGTTATTGTCAGCTAAAGATTTACACTTTAGAAATACTAAACCATGATATATATAAGTGCTATTTGCAAACGCGTCACATGTTGGAATGACAGGGGTTTTATGTTGTGTGCAGCAGTTATTCCTTTGAAGTTTTAGGAATAAGGTGCACCAAAAACCACAGGCAAGGCTATTGCCCCAAGAGAATTCCATACTGAAATATCATGGATGATGGATCGACTAACTTCAGGATGAAGGAACCTGGTATATCACGTTCCATTAATTAGCACATCATTGCTTCTAACCTGTGTCCTATAATTATTCACTCAAAGGTTGGTAATTAATGGACGGCTAGGTTGATTAGCATTAATCGTAGAACAGAAATAGAGCATGGCATCGCGTCTCTAATTTAAACGTTGCGATATTAAATAGCGTTAATATTTATTGGTGCAGTGAATGAAAATGAAAGATTTATTTTTTGAAGTAGTCAACATTTAGAAAATAAACTACTCGATTGGAGTGTTTGAATAATCTGAGCTGATTTACTTTCGGAAGGTTGATTAACTGACTTTAATTGGGGATCATGTAATTTCTGGAGAGTAGTTTAAGTGTAATCTTTGTAATTGAATTCAGTTAGAAAACCTCAGATTTACTATTAGTTTTGAGGGATTATACATGTATAAAAATGCCATGCAAGCAAAGCTATTTTTTTAATAATGTTATATTTAATGACTAGTTAATCAAAAACGATGAAAGGTTGTGCTTTAAATTGTAAATGTGGAGTGTGTGTTCAATTGTTAAATTGCAGGCTTATAACGAAGTATCAAATGTCGTGTAATGCCATTGTTTCATAATTCATTTTAATATTCATGAGCGTTCAAATATAATTATGCAGATTAAACGATTATCAAATTACGTATACAATAATACAATTATTCAGTCTGTTAGGGCACATTTGAAACCTGCTGGATGCAGAATAGTTTAAATGCATCTAGTTTGTAAATATGCGTCTGCATTCGAAATCCCTGGAGCAGAAAGATTTCGTCTAGTTAGACAAATCAATGCAATTATGCACAAAAGTAGTTATTAAAGTTATATTTACACAATTATAAGGGTGATATAAAGTTCAGAAATGCAACATGTTGACTGATTAGACAGCAGTTTCCCTTTAAACATCAAACATCTACAAAGTCAGTGAATCAATTCACTTTGGTTTCGATTCGATAATGCTTTGACCACTTAGGTCTTCATCAGGTGCTTTAAATTTACAATAAGGAAGGATAACCTTAAAGTGACAATCTCTGACCAAACTAAAGTGCATTTGGAGTGCTGGTTAATGAATCTTCAAATATACAGAATTCAGCCATATTAGGTAACCAGTTTGTCTACAACTACAGAAAACAGTAAATATCTTAAAGTATTCGTTCCTAGTAAAGTGCTTTCCTTCTATAAATAAATTATAGTTGCTTCACTGATTTAAAGAAGTTATACAGCCGAACCCGCTTAAAATGTGCAATTAACCCGTTAATGTAATTATCCAGTCACAATCCCATACAAAAGTTGCACATGGAGTTTGTAAAATAAGTGTATTTATCCAGTGTGCAATTATCCGGGTTCACATCATGTACAAAACATAAAGCAAAAGTTCATGACATGGAGAATATGTGCAATTATCCTGTATGTGCAATTAAACGGTCTGAAATTACGCGGGTTTTTGTACTGATTTAAAGATTTTTAGAATTCCGTCTTGGAAAATGTTTTCCCTTTGAAATATACGATCTCTTTCCGACATTCTCTTTGTGACCTAGAAGTAGAAATCGTTTTCGGAAATGTAAATGCCTTCTTGCAATCTCTGTTCTTGAGCAACACACATGATGGTATATATAGGGAAGCACATTACCATTATACCACTAATTGTATTCATTTAAGTTGACTTCCATCGCGACCACCTAATGACCATCACAATGAGAAGTCATCGGGCATGGCTGGGCATTAATTCAAGTGTGAGCAATTGCCGTTAAGCAGCTTAGGAAATCGGCGAATCTTATCACCTAATTGCAATTATGCGGAAAAAGTTACATTCGCAACGTTTTAGATGGAAGAATGAAGTTTTCCTGACATTGCATGAAAATTATCTGCGGCCATTGACATTCATGACTCGAGACCATCAAATTTAACGGTGGCTTAAAAGCGTTGCATTACAAATAATAAAAGTCATCTTGAAAGAGTTCATTCCCTTATTTTATGTTTATCTACCCATGAGGAAATTCAAAAACACATTTAATACTATATACATTATTTGCTGCAATTTCATATATGTATCGATGAATACATTTAATGAACAAATGCACTTCTTCTGGTAATGAAATTATATATTGACATTTTGTCATTTATGAAAAACAATGTTGCTGCTTTAAAATGTAGATGGCAACATCCATTCGCTAACAAATCAATGGGACATGTTTTGATAATTGTTTTTATTGTTTTTTAGATGTCTGTCACAGCTTTAAGATCACAAAATAGTTTCAGTTATTTCATTTCATCTAAGTGCCTTACAGTAAAATTAAAATGCAATGTGATGGAGAGGGAGGGGAGTGTAAAGTCAATACCCCCAAATTTGTTTTTACAAACCTTTGGGCAACTGACAACTTTACATATGCATTAAATAATATTTTTGAAGGCTTGGATTGTATTATCAATATATTTCAAAGCAAATTTAATATATCAAAAAGTAAAATATTTAAATCTATCACAGATGTGACAACCTCTATAGTGGAACACCCTCTAGATTGTAATCTGGAACTCATTTCCCCCATTATATGTGAAATCTTAATTCTTTGTTAATCTTAAGCTACCATATCCATTATGGAACTTTTAGGTCCCGCTATACATTTTGAAACGTTCTATAATCTAACTTTGTAATACATCACAGTCACCTGAAAACAATTTGGAATTGCTGCTGGAGAACACTTGACAGATCGTTAATAAATAGAAAGTATAGAAGGGTACCTTCATTTCTTGTAGCAGTCCTGATTCCACATCAACCCAACCAGATCCACTCCCATCTGTTACAATTTTTTTTTGTCTGCAAACTGTCAGAAGTGAAGTAATCCACATTCGTATCTGATCATTTATTCACCAAGCCTCAATTGGCTCTAACAATATACGATGAGGAATGATCACATATTACTAAAGTTGGACCTCCTATTCATCTATGAGACAGAAGTTTGGAAGAGGTTCTTTTACCCCCATACATTGTGAGTGTTATGGGGCAGTTTGAGATGCATTACGACCAAGTTTGTACTCGTGTGGAAAAATGACACGAAACGTTTTTAAAGTTAAAGTGCCACAAAAACGTAGAGATCTTAGAAATATAGAAAACGACATTATTGAATAATTAATCGTTTACTACTTAAACAAATGAATAGTCTGTGAAGCGCGAAGTAATTCTTTAAATTCTTATCTAATGTATTATTAATTATGTATTCGTAAATACATAATTAATAAGGAAGTTACTTGCACATGTGTGCGAATATGTATTCCTATACTTGGATAATTTATGGAATGCCGAATAGTATTCTGTCTCAGAATGTTTACTGAGAGTATTACTTTTGTATTTTTTTATATTATCGGTGATTTTATAAGCATTATTTATGTTCGTGAATAGTTATTCCATCGAGCCACACTGGTGATCGACCGTTGAAGTTTAATGACAAATTTAATGTTTTGGAAACACTTTCTAGACAGTAAAGGACAGTAAACAAGATGACGGTGACAAATTCAGTCAATCAGAAATCGTAAAAAAGATGTTCAGACCCATGAAATTGGATGACTAGTTTTGATTTCATTCTGAGTTACATACAACGATAACTCCAAAAATAAACTATAAAATTGCGTGAGTTGGAGTTTGTGGAAATAAGCTTGTTTCTTTGACTCAAAATTTAGTTAGGTTAGTTTGGAGATTGTCGAAATTTTAAGCTGTCTGGTCAAAGTTCAACAAATATTCTCAATGCTGAGGTTTAATCAAAATATCATTTATTTCTGTATTAATCACATCAGTACCACCAACTTTAGGTTTAATTGGCCCTTAACCTTAAGTCACATGGCATTAATTGCTTCTAAGGTTAAGATTAAATATAATAATTTGGTAAAACGAGACGCAACATAATTTTCATAAATTACTAACGAGCATAATGCGAGAAATATGACATAATCCAAACTCAACTTGTCTCTTTATATCTTCATGGAAATTATAAAAGTGGATTCAAAGCAAGTAAATTTAATTAGCGCCTCTGGATTTATAATCCTTGGTCTACTTGCAGAAACGGAACTTTAATTTGAATATGCTTTTATGTGCTTAGCATACTAGTTTCAAAAGTATGTCAGGGATCCACGCATATAAAGTATAGTGATATACAGCGTTTATATGATGCAATACTGTGTAAAAAGCGTTTTTATATGACATCTTTACAATTTAAATTCTATCAAATTCAATTCAACAAAAATTTATGCTCCTAAAGGAAAACACAAACACAATGTAAACAATTTTTTACTTGTTTTGATTCATTTTTTCACTTAATTTTTATGTTAAATTGATTGTTAGCAAATCCATCCAGAGATGAAAAATATCACATAATAAAAATGCTTTTCAAATTTGAAAAAAAATGGTTTTTAATAATCGATATAAAGTATTTTTGAATGTTATTTCCATATGTACCAAGAAATTGATACTTCTATATATGGGCCACAAATGGCATACAAGGGCTAGACATTGTAAGAATTAAATTTTGAAGATATTCTGTATATACAAGTGTATATACAGTGGTAAAGCTTCAAATAAAACATCTTCATTCTTTCATTAAAGCGTGTAATTCAGAAAGAAAATTTATAAAAATCCCTGTATTCATCATTAGCATCAGTAAACATTGGTTACTTTCTAACTAAATAAATTCTATAGAAACAATAAATGACTTTGCACAACCTCGTTTGTGCACCAATCTGTTCAAGATGTTTGTTACCTTTAGTCTACTGTGGTTTGAATTGATTCCTAAAGGAAATTTCATATTTTTTCAATTAATTAGAGCACAATCTCACGAGAAGCATAAGGACATGGAGTTACTAATATACATACGTATGTATGCAGTGCTAACTGAGATGAAATCATCATTAGTGAGAATTACTAGCACAAACAAAGTGCGCCATAAAATCTATAAACCACGTTGGGAATGGTCCCTAAAGCCAAGACATTAAAGCTTAAAATGAAATTAGATTCGAAAAGGCCAACATGTAAAGAACAGAATATATAGAGATTTCTTTTCAAAAGATAAATCCTCTATATATTTTACCCGTGTTCCGCCTTGTGTCACATTAGGAGCGGTATGTGTATTTAATATGTTTTACAAATTATACTACACAATTTCATATTTATATCTGCAATGATATGTACATGTGCAATTGTGTTTTATGAAAATGTGTAAGCTGCAATGTGCATGCAATTAAAGTTTACATTTATCTTTAATTCAACAAAGTTTCACATCATTTCATTGCAAGTTGAATGAAATTGATAGTTTTCACACTATACGATGCAATGAGAATGGGAAAAGAATCAATAAATCAATAAAAAACATTCAAAATACATGAAAGAAATTCCGTAGTTTTAGGAGGAAGTTGCTTTACTCAGATGAATCTTCCAGAAATAGTACGAACAGTAAACTCTTAATATCAATTTTACTGTAATTGTTCCAAAACTTACCTTGTAATGATGCATGACAACCTATATTGTTTATATTTATTCGGTTTTTTGAAAATTTATCGTGTGTCATGTGTTTTCATTTTTTTTATAAACATCATAAGGACAGCAGCGGATTGGATTTAATAAAAAAATAAATAAAAAAACAGTCCCAGGAGGTCACCCATCTAAGTACTGACAGGGCCTGAAGTCGCTTAACTTTCACGTTCGGACGTGTTATTATTAGAGAGTTTGAGCAAGCCAACGCCTTAACGTTAACCTTAACGTTAGAGGCGAGAAGGGAGGAGCCACAGACTGAACTAACTGAACGCCATGAGTGCGCATGCGTGGTTCTTCCCTTTCCGCCTCTACCGTTAAGGCGTTGACTGACTCAATCTCTCTAATAATTTCTATTAAACGCAAGGGATCCACCCACAACTACCATACAAGTCTATCAATAAATTTTTATAAGGAATAAATATAATTTTCAAAAAATGGTGGAACCACAGGGGGCCACTTCATCAGGGGCCATGGAATGCTATCAGACAAGATGACACACTGAACTGGCTGACACAACTGAATAAGGCTATAATAATTGTAGTTTAATTTCAATATATATTTATACATAATTATGTCATTCCGCATATATGGTTAATCTGATTGGAATACTTCTACGAGCATGACACAGTTTAAACGTTTTGATAATGACATCTCTTCCAACCAGTCATGCACAGCCACGACATTTATGAAAGTTATGATTTTACACTTCACAGCATCAACTTTCTCTGGAATAAATCTTTCAGATTTGTATATTTACATCATTTCCGGGTTTCTTCCGGGTTTGGGTCCACTCGCTGGCTTTGTGAATTTATTGCTATTTTTTTTTCTTCTCATCCGTAGTACGGAGATATGGGCTTAAAAAGTCATTGAGCGTAAAAATGTAGTGAGCTATTTATATTCTCCACCTTATACAATTTAATATAATTTGCGAATATGGCCGTGTATGTAATATATGCACATGGCGTGCTTATCTTTCTACATCTATACAATGCGTAGGTTGTTATTTTAAATAACAATCGTTCAAGTATAAAATATAGTGTTTGTAAAATACACATGTTGCAATAGAAGTGAGAATGCTAATTTATAGTATTTTTTATAGTTTTTTTTCAAAGAATTTTAATTATTTACATAAGATAAATGTATTTAAAGTATTGTTGCTTGAGTTTATATTAAAACGCCACTGAAGGTTAATTTTAATGTTAATATTTAATATTAATATTCATATAATACATATTATTATAGCCACAATTATTTTATGTTATCTGTTACTTTTCACAACGATTTTTTTACTTATTCCTAATCGAATAAATGCTATTTTTAAACATTTAGTAAGGAAACTCACTAAATCAAGGCATCTGCATTGAGTTAGGCAATTTAGTCGAAGGAAATGAACTAAAAAAATCTTCGATAAAGCATAAATCAAAACTCCATTTTGCATTTTCATCCGATTCGTATAAAGAAAGCTATGGCTTGTTGGAATTCTCTTCTACAAACGCCAAAAAGTCGTTGAACTTTTATGTCCTTATACCATAGGTCACCCTATGCGAATATGTAACTGTTGCAAATGTGAAAATACGGAAGTTTCTTTGCATTGCATTACCAATCACAGCCATATCTTGCACAATGATAAGATGAAATGGACGGACATATATTGCCATACACGTAGCCACAATAAGAATGCTGGCATCCTTCCTGTATGGAATTTATGGTCCTCAAACTATAGACGTTGCTGTATCGAATGAACGCCTATATATTGTTGCGAAATAAAACAAAGATCCGGAAGATCTTTAAGTTCAGTGAACTTGATTCCTCGTGATTTACACTTTCTTGTCCGATCTATCCTCATGCTATTTCAAGCGTTTCTAATAACTATATACAGCTTGCAGCGAAAAGATGCATTTAACCAGCTTCATAGCCCTCTGCTGTACACTTTATATATACTTGCAAGAAGACTTACGGTTCCCGAAGGACTAGTATAGGGAACGCGTTATAGACAACTTTTAGGTTTCGAATAACGTTTCACGATGCCTTGTTGTACGAAGAAAATTGTGTTTTATAACGCTGCATGAGGTAATTAAAAAAAAGGTCAAACAAATCGCAAAGTGGTTATGCTCTGCATGGGTGGAAATATTTATGGCACATGTATATTCATTTGAGCAAATCAAAAATTAGACATATATGGACGTTGGTATTTCTGGTCATACATAATCGTGTATAAGTAGAGCATGTTCCCATATTGTGCTTGCAACTCCATACATGTCCTATCTCTGTAATAATCGTGCCTTCAGAAAAGGACATCTATCAATGTTTTCTTCCATAAAATGGGCAAACCCAGATGGAGAAAATTATACATGTCATATACTGTGTATACTGTATATGAAATACATGTGTATTGCATGATCAATTTTGTCCATAAGTGATCATATATGCAAATGTATGATTAAGTTTGCCCATAAGTGATCATATATGCGAATGTATGATCAAGTTTGTCAATAAAGGATCATATATGCGAATGTATGATCAAGTTTGTCCATAAGTGATCATATATGCGAATGTATAATCAACGTTGCCCATAAGTGGTCATATGTATATGCGAGTATATGATCAAGTTTGTCCAAATTTAATTATACATCCGAGAGGTTCTTATATATTTCTTCACATGTGTTCAAATTCTGTATTGCAATACATTTGCTACATATTAATACTAAATGTATGTGAAGTAAGCCAAGTCCATATCCGATGACATATCGGATGACATATCCGATGACATGGATATAAAATTTTACATCAAGGATGGCAAAATACCATAGCATACATGGTAAATATCATGATGTATGATCAAGTGTAAAATAACAGATACAGCATAAAATAAGCTATGTGTAAGTTTTAGTAATGATGTAAGGAAAAGATAGGTAGATTATTAATTAAATAGAATGCTTAACTGCAGTGTGCTATGTATGTGAAAAAGCACCCCTTCATAATATGTATGATAACGACAATGACCTTGTAAGAAACTCTCAAACCAAGCAGTGTTACTTTCGATTTCTACGTGACCGTAAAGTTTAAAAAACGTGTAACCCCACAGCTTCTTTAACATTCTGTTTGCGTACATTTATTGATCCAGCTATCTATTGATCTTTAAAACTCGCTATCATGTGCAGACGTTAAAGGTTTTTACAATAGCATACCTTTTTCTGATTGCAAGAGTTTGAGGCAATCAGTTCGCCACTGACACGATATATACTTAAAAGTAAATAGTCGAAGACCAAAACCTGTTAATAACAGTTGAATAGATTTTCGATGTTCATTTAAACTTTAGAAATAGTATATGTACATACCCTTCACGTGTGATATTGCTTTAGTGGTGCCCATTGTGCAATTTTGTGTAACACTCGAGCAATATCGCACTTGTGGTACATGTACATAAATCTCAAGTGAAACTCAAATTGCACAATGGGCATCATGTCCAATAAGGAATATTGAACAAAGCCAGTGTAACGATTACGGTTGAGATACAGTTTAACTAATACATATCGGTCTTGTTTTTTTCTTTATTGAATAAGTTGAACATAACGAGGCTATGTTTATTAATTGAGTAGTGACTCGTAAAACTAGTAGTTAAACTTTCTAATATGTTAATATAAATCATTGTAAATGCGCCAACAACTAATGAATTTTAAATATGAAATGTTATATTGTCTTCAAATTTGTATAAAATTGAGAAATTGTAGGAAAACCAGAACAACTTCAATCTAAAAGAACGAAAAACGAGGTTGTTTTTAAGTTCTTTTTTTTTAAAGCAAATTATTAAAATTGATTTTTTTGCTTAATATTTGGAATTCTAACGAAATTTTAGGCAAATTGTAGTGCTATTTTAAGCATGCTCATATAGGACGATGTGTACGGTTAGGTAAAGTACTATGTCAACATGCCATGTACATTTTAGATAAAGTAAGTACAGAATACTGTATAAGCATGTGTATTTTATATATATTATACATTGTACACATTCGTACAAGTATGTGTACTTTTTGATGGCAAATTTGATGGCAATTGCCCTTTCTTTCCCATTTTTGTTGAAAGAATAAACTAAATTATCATATCAGTGAACGACATGAACTTACAGATGCCACTGTATACTATTATATATTTTCTTGTGTTTAAATTTATTTTGGGTAAATACATCGTTTTGTTTTACCCTGCTATGTATTCCCGCAGAGACTATCAATGTATCTTTTGACAAAGTTTTTTAAATTATTCATCATTTCCTTTGAGATTGGCTACGGTTAAAACGATTTTCGACGTATGCAGAGGATGCAATTTTGTTAAATAGCGAGTGAATGCTTTCAATTCCACACTAAAATGACGTTGCCAAATGTTGGCAACATCATCATTTCCGCATTCCTAATGTAGACATTTTAGTTTTTTGTTCATACGAACTTGCTAAAAGCTTCGTCAAATTGGAATTTTGTTGCAAGATTTTTGATGGTCATAAATATTCATCGACCATTAAGTTTCAGCGTTTTTTTTTACCCACGAGAGTAACTCGTCAGACCACGTGACTATTGTCTCAAGTATTAAACTTGTCCTTGGAGTTAAAGCTCATAAGCTGATCAATGGTTCTATTAATCAAAAAAAGGAGAATCAAACGACACGAACGTTTGACTTGCATTGTCGAACAATGTTCTGTCATCTATCAAATCGTCTATCTCATTAGCTGAAAAAAAATTGTCTTGTTGCCTACAGCAATATATAGCAAGCATTTATTAGATAAATATACCATCTGCTCAAATCCGCATGAATTATTCAGAAAAATGAGTGAAATATTCAATTATTTTGATAAGTGCCTTGGGCTAATTACAAACATTATTCCAATCGAGACAATCTAACATACTTGTCTTCTTGTATGGATACAATATTATATCGACATTGCGAATAAAGACAAGTATTTACAATTTAACGATTTGTATTTTGGTTAATAGACATCATGTAGATTTGGAGAAAATTTTCGGTTGCGGATTTTGATTCAATTTTGGATTGTTCATACACCAGTTTTGTAACAGTTACTAAGGATTTTAGGACACGACATATAGCAATTTAACCCAAATTCTTCATGTGAAATTCAAGCCAAAATGTGCCAGTGCCAAAATATACTTATATTTCTTAAAACTCATCTTGATCTTGGCATATAACATCAATATTGCAATATTCTTGAGCATCTTGTATTTTTCAAGGAACGACATGACATCTGCCTTTTTAAAATTATCATTAAACTTAAATTACATTAGTGATGAAAATTCAAAATTTTCCTCCAGTTTATTGTGCAAAAAACGATGGTTGTAATAGGTTAAAGACTCGTGATGGTAAAACACAAAATCTGCTTAAAATCCATTGTATTTAAATTTGTTATGGTTAAGCCGGTGTTCTGTTTATAGAAACACCGTCAAAACTAACTTGGCCTAAATACCAAATTTGTATTTTCATTTCAAGTTATTATAGGTGAACATCAAAAATAGAAATAGCCAGGGCTATAAACCGCCTCTATCTCGCTGCGTTAAGATCATTTCCAGACACTGTACTATATATTCAAAAAATGGACCACATTTAGAGCTAAAAATAGCCAATGTAGAAGCAAGTGTGAAGCAAAATTGCCTTCCAACCGACATTAAAACAATTCTATGTGCGTTGAATAGTTGCCTTAAGAATCGATTTTTTTTCCTTTTTACTATGGGATCTTTCACATACGGGTTACTGACATTCGACTTATAAGATTTTTGTGGTCCAAGAAAACAAATGGGACTCCCTGAAGTGTTGTATCGCTGGGTAAATGCCTTCAGAAGAAGTGGATGACCAGATCTAAAAAAAGAATAATAGACGAAGTTAAATGTATTCCCTCCTGTTTATCTAAAAAAATCTATCAAAATGGGCAACTACCAAGTTGCATAACTGCTCATCTGCCCACTGATGCAGTGCACGTGTTTGATTCTCAGATTCTGTATTTGAAACGAACTCATTTTAGTATTTGGAATAACGTCAGACACTAATGTTATTTATATAAACAATCCAATGGTGCTCTAGGCTACTGTTATGGGTAAAATCAATACATGCATATCTAAAAATAAACAGGGTGAGGCATATCCCAACAAACTTCAATGACATTCAGACGATTGAATTATATATCGGGATATGGGTGTGTTCATTTTACCTTTTAGATTAATTTCGTAGATCACTAATGATTAATAATTATCAAAAAAATATTTGCATCTGGAAGATTAGCTATAGAAAGCTTTTACTAGATAAAGATGCCACCTGTTCAAATCCTCATGAATTATTCTTAGAAATGAGTGAAATATTCAATTATTGGTGAATTAATTTTGACTGAAAAACTAAGTGGTAATTAACGTATTGTTGATAACTTCTAAACATATCAATTAAGAGTATAACCAGTGGTTTGAGATCTCACATCATAGTAGTTTAATGAGAAAAGCCCAGATATGCATAGCTAATCTAATATTAAATTAATTATTGTTAATCGTGACTATTTTCAGTCTTTCACTGGTGTAGATTTGTAAAGCAAATTTTAATTAATTAACTAATTAGCTGAAACTGAAAGCCCGTATGTACTGTGGGACTCAGCCCACCTGGCAATTAATTAATTAGCTTATGAGTACGTAATTTGCTTACAAAATTCCTTATTGAAATCTGGAATTACAGTTAGAATCAATACAAATGACAGTGGTTTGTATAGACTGGATCGATATTTCAATACGTTTTTGATATTTTTATTTACATCGATGCACTTTTTTCTACTTGGGCAAAAATATCTTTCAGACAACTTTTACGCATTTCATTGTAAACAAGTTTTATCCGTTTGAAATACGTCAACTATATTTTCAAATGTTTACAATGACTTCAGAACTTTTAAGTTACTTGCCAGATCTTCTTGACAGACGTTAAAAGAGGACTATTGAAGTAGAAAAATGATGACAAATCCGGCTAAACCATGTTTAAGGAAAATGTGTATTCTGACACGTGACATATCTTGTGGGCGGTTAAGTTATTTAACTCCGAGCGCTGTCAGTCTTAAAAAGTAGCCGGAATGAAAAATGAAAATTGTCCAATGCAGCTGGTGCCCAACATTATCTTGTCTTTAATAATAACCGAGTGTCATTGAAGCATAAGGATAAATCCACACAGAACGAACTGCATTGCAGTAAACATTGTATCTCGTTTCACTTTCTCTTGTTTAGAGATTTGTTTCGTTTAGACTTATTGATATTCTAGAAATTTATTTTGGAATGCTATAACACGAAAATCGGTTTTGTTTAACGTAAGAATGCAAATAGATTAGATTACATCATTAAGTTTCCGAGATCATTAAGCTAATTAAGATTTAAGGTGAAAACAAAAATGATTCTCAATTGTTATTTGATATTTCCTGAACTTTCCTTATATACATTCAGTAATATAAAGGTTGGGATTAAAATATTGTAGTTCCCCCACATGGAATACCAATGTAACTAGTTTGTTCTACAGTATATATATATGTATATTATCCATTGCTATACTTTTTTCTGCAGTATATGTGTTATTGCAATTATATTTTTTTGCATATCCATTGCAATACATGTACTTGTTATATATTTTGGAAAGCTGGCCTATCACATTGTAAACTTTAACTGCGAAATCCATTAAGTTAATAATCCTAAATTAGTTCTTGAGACTAAACTCTAATTTCAGAAATGCTGTAATCCGCATAGGCGGTTCAAATTTGATTATCGTTTTACAGTATTGGCTTACAAATGTGAAATTCATCTTATTCCAGAGTGTAATGAGAATTTAGCAAGTTACTCTTCTTATCTACTTATTGAAAGCAGTCCACTGAACAGATTAATCACGCTCACAACACATGCAAAAAGGAGGAAATGCGAAAAGTGCTGCCCTATCACACAAACTTTATATACACCCATTAAACACCAAGGGAAAAAAAGGCATTTATTGTTGAAAAAGACAGGGTTATGCTTCAGGGCATCCTTAAGTCGGCACTCAGATAGCTGCTTTGAGAAATGCAATTCTCAAGAAAATTCATTCTTGCATAATGATGCCAATTTTTATGCCAATTTTTATACAAAAACAATAGATAATTTGCTTTGCATTTCGGCTACTCTTCTATAAAGGCACATTAAACCTATCGTATTCAAATCGTGACACCGTTTAGAGGCACCGAGTTTTCACTTTAGACCCAATTATGTTCATTAAGGAACTTGCGATTCATATATTTACAAATCCAATTTTTTTCTTCTCAAATAGCAAGTTTTTCCATTGTAAGAGATAATGATAGGCAATCACTGCTAGCAATGAAGCAATGCGTGATTGCCAACATTTTTTTATTATGGGGTCAGTCGAAAATTAATGGCACCCTCTGTCGTTTATCAAATGACCTTAAATTTGGACCAGTTAAATTGGAAACTATTTAAGATAGGCCATAGACTAAGCGAGGAATTTCTTAGATTTCACGTGTTGTAATCACAGAATAAAACATTTATTTCTGTTCACGAATGTTTACGCATGCAAATTGTATATAACAATTATTTAATTTAAGTATTATATAGACCACAAAGTATATTGCAATATATGTTACTGCAATACATCTCTGGAAACGTAATACAAAAATGTGATTTTCTCTAAACTTGTATACAGTATGTTGTTTTATATCATTATCTACATATCTATGGAGAAAAGCATGAATTTAGCATTGCTAACATGAGCATTACTAAAATACAGCAGAACCCGCTTAATTGCACAGTGACCCGGCAAACCGAAAATGTGCAATTAACCGGTTTATGCAGTCACAATTCCATAAAAAGTTCCACATGGTGCTTGCAAAATATGTGCATTTATTCGGTGTGCAATTAAGCGGGTTCGACTGTATTAACATCACATCTAAGAAATACATTATAAGGGGCGCATATGTTGACATTATAAAAATTGGACACATATGGAGATATGGAAATTCGGATATAAAATCATATGGACACAAGAGGGCGTACATGGTTATATACAGTGTTAAACATGCAATACGATCAATTATTGCAAAAATGGACATTGGACTACGACTAAAAATAATTAATTTCTTAAACCAGTTGGTTTAAAACTTATTTTTTTCCCTTTTTTCCAGGAGTGAATTTTCTATGTGAATTGTTTTATAACATCGCAGTGCTTCAAGATCACCAAATGAATTCAAACGGTAAATACATATTCATTGTTTGTTCTGGAGGGAAAAAATCTATAAACGAAATACGTGTTTTATGCAAACTGCGATCCTCATTTAAAAGGAAAAAAAAAATCTTATCGCAATATTGACATTTCTATTTCGGAAATGAAAAAATATTTAAAAGACGTAAATGAAATGCATTGTTTGAATTTGAGTCAACATATAATGGAAAAAACTCTAGCTTCAAAATCAGCATTTAATTAAAGTTCAAAACCGCATTTTAATCTAAAAAATGCAATTTACATTACGAAAACGAAAAATTGCTAAAACAAGTAGATAAATACTGCATGTAAAGTTTGAAAATACGCTATACGTTGATAGGAATCTTTTTGTATATATACTCTATATGTGCATTCCAAACTACACGCCTTGCTATATTGGAGCTTTATTTTTATAAAGGTTTATAAAAATATCGAATATGATTAAATTGATATATACGAGTACAATTTACAATGTAAATTCACTGTCTTAATATTAATTTTCAATATTAATGGGTTATGAATACAAAATACGTGTTCTATGCAAGTTTCGATCTTCATTTAAATAAAAAAATCACATTATTGGAAAATGTAGTGAAATTAAAAAAATCCTAATACATACCGGTATGTAAAGTTATCCAATGAATACATGATAAGCATTTTGTATTTCATATATACGTAAATGCGTTTTATGTATTCTATGCTATTTGGAATCTATATATAGATTCAAAATTATATGAAAATATATTTTCATATAATTTATCAAGAGAATTAAGTTGAAAATACAAAAGTGATAATAACGTTATCATATCCTCATCTGAATGTTCTCTGTGTGAACAACCTTTTATCTATATCATCTCAATGCAACATATGTTGATCGATAGATTAGTCATGTAGATACATATCTAATATGTTCAAATAATACATGTACTAGATAGGCATCTTTTTGTTCTTACTCGGCATGTTCATTCAGGATTACATGCTATTTGGAAACTATTTAATAATTTAAAACAAATTTACCATAAAAATAATTAATTTGGAAATAAAATTGGAACCATACCGTCATGTTGATATTTTCTATATGAGGAGAATGTGCATTTTTTACATGCTCTAGAGTTGCCAAATGCGCACAATATGTATGCGAAGACTGGTATGCGGTTTATCTTCAGAATAGTAAACACAACCGAAGTTAGAAATTGAAATGCCACAAACTGCGCTATTTTGATTGACCAAGGTTAATAAACTATCACGGAATCATGCGGTTGGCAATTGAATTTTGGTGCATTGAGAACGTTGACCTAGTTGGTTGTTGAAGCGCACATTAGATGCCATTTCCATGCGGGTGGCAAAGCAGTTGGAAGTGTATTATGTAAAATAGCAACGTGGTTGGCATTTTCTACCGTGTCTTTATAAGACTAGGATTAGGCGTCTGTACGTAGTATATACCATCAAAGACCACCATCACGTGTCTACGTTGTAACTGAATTTAACTCGTGTGTGGGAGCCACCGGCATGTAACCCTGTTCGATGTAACGAGTTTAGACCTTCTTTGATGGGAAAAAAAATCCTTATTAAGAACACTGAATGGGAAATCCGGGATATTGATTTTGGCGCCAAGAAAAATGTACCATTCTTACTTTGACGTCATTGTGCAATGGCGTCAAACACTTCTGACGAAAGTATCTAGAAAAAACATGGTGAGTGTTTCACTATATATAAAACCGTGCTTTATGACTAATGGACATTTAATATAAAAACTGAAACCAAAATTGAAATGATAATAACTGAAAAACGATATGAAAAATTGATTCACTTTTGACAGAAGTTGGACAAAATGCAATAAATCTTTTACCTCTCAAATAATGAATAAAATGTAAAGAATGCATATGCTAGTATATTTACCAATAACATTATTCTAAATCTACCAATATGAAAAAGAAATGAGTTTCGAAATTCACATAGATTGAGACACTAAAAATAGAATTTCGAAATTCACATAGATTGAGACACTAAAAATAGAATTTCGAAATGCACATAGATTGAGACACTGAAATGAATTTCAAAATGCATATCAATTGAGACACTAAAATGAGAATTTCAAAATGCATATAGATTGAGACACTGAAATGCATTTTTAAATACAGTTAAAAAAATGTATTTTCAGCGTCCCAATCTATGTGCAATGTGCATATTAAAATTCAATTATTTTCCATATGAGCTCCATATTAGCAACTCAGTGTTGTTTCCTTACTTGTCGTCAGTATCATCTAATTGTGAGACAAGACACAAGACGATATTTATTGACGATTTTTCATAGTTTTAGGTCAAATAAAACTGTTTATAAAATATTGATTATAATTGCCAAAAATACAAAAATGAAATCAAAATTGAAATTTTAATAAACTAAAAATGATACCAAAAATTCATTCACTTTTGATATAAGTTGGACGAAATGCAATAATTATTTTACCACTCATATAATGAATTCTGGTTTATTTTATCGTGGGAATAGAAAAGAACGTACATGCTAGTATAATTACCAATAACATTATCCTAAATCTATGTTCTGTTCTTTACAACTCAGTGTTGTATCATTACTTGTCGTCAGTATCAACTAATTGTGACAGAAACAAAAGAAGATATTTATTGAAGATTTTAATAGTTTTGGGTCTCATACAACTGTTCATAAAGCATTGGTTCTCACTGCCATCGAAAGCATCCTACCAGTGCTAAGCTATACAGAATCAGAAAAAAACATGACCATTATGTGAGAAAATGAATGAATCGTCTTGGATAGCTCAACAAAGCGTATGAAAATTGGTGGCAATCACATAACAATATTTGCCTCATTCACTTGGATAAATCGAACTAGCATGAATGGTGATAGCTTCTGCTTGACAATCGAGTATGATGTGCCAGAAAAGTCACTCCCTAGCAACCATTGCCATTGCTGATGCTTGGGAAAACAAACATGAAATGACCAATATGTTGAAATGATCAGTACGTCACTTAAATGGAATTCTGACCTATAATTTTTCCTCAACGTTAATTTTAGATAAGCAATTTTGTTCATTTTGCAAAAGTTGAACAACAAATTATTAGTTAAGTAAAAACATGAAAGAAGTTTATTGGTGCTTCAGAAAGGCAAAATAAGATAAAATGCTTTTAGAATCTACACATATTTCTAAATATTTGCTTTTAAGAGAAAGATTTGCCTATAGAATATTATTAATAATTCATATTTTGTAGTTGAAATTGATAGTTACGATGAGAAGATTTCAACTTCAGCAACCAATAATTTGTTTTCCAAAATATATTCCGCATATTATCTGGATATTTTACATACTGCATGTAAACAAAATATGTAAAATACTTAAGATATTTAAGATTTTGTTAGGTTTACTAAGAAGAGTAAACACAACTGATTATTTGTTTAATCAATGGTGAAATCCCAATATTGGGATGCTGTGCCCAAGGCGATACTTGACCTTAATCCAAACTTGGGAAAATTGCAATATGAGGAAAATGTTTAATATAGCGTATCAATGCCTGGTATGAAAACAGGTTACGTTGATGTGGATAGAATGGGCAATTTACTAATCTGATTCGGATGTCGATTCGTGACATAACAGACCCATAGAAGTTGGGCGACACCCAGGCGCTCCAAGACTGCCAAAGATTAGTTTTTATATGCTCACGCACTATTACATGAAAGATTATAGCAAGGAGCACTTGTCACGTGATGCTGTTTTTATATCCAGCTCTACTGCATTATTTACTTCGTTTTCAAGGACATTTTATCGGACTTCTCATCGCTAATGCGCTTTTAGACGCCCTTTTCCATTATTACCAACGTCAGACTTAAGTAATTTTGTAAACCTAAACGAACAGTTTCCTCCCAATATACTATGCAGCACCAATTTAACTCTGTTGTTTTAGATAAAAGGCTAGGATTATACCCAAAGTGCTTGATAGAAATAAGTTGTCCTTGAACATCTAAGCAGCATAGACAGTTGCTAGGGTTTAAAGATGCCCAAAACTAATAATTTTGATTTTTAGTGGGTTTTAAACGAAATAGATTATAGATAGTATATTTAACTTAATTACAACTTTTGGATAGAGGAATGTCAAGAGGAACCAGGAATGTCAAGGACTACCCTATACGAAGCATGACATTCCAATGCCATTCCGGGCCGCCAGAACTGTTTCTCGTTAACGTTATCGTTATCGTTTCGTTAACGTTGGCTGGCTCAAACTCTCTATTAGCAATGCAGTGATCTTGAAGAAGTATATTAAAAAGTATAATCATAAATATTACATAAAAGATATAATATATCAGTGATAGGGACGTGGAGCCCTAACGTAACGGTAGGGATAAAAATTGACTTCGTCGTTAACCAGAAGGTAATAGTCACATTATATTTGAAAACCCTCACAACAACGATCTTGTAGTCAATTTTGATATTTAAAAGTATTAATATATTTTTGGGTTAAAATTAGACTTATGTATCACTTTTTACTTCTATTATAACATCTATTAAAAAGCACTACTTTGTAAAATACATATTATAAAACATCAGCCTGATTTCCAAATATTATACGCTATTCTATATATCGTTATTCACGTGAAACGTTGATATCGAGTAGCGAACATCATCTAAAATGCGAATAATTCACAAAAGAACTTGTCATTGAAATCCCCTGATGGAGCTCCAAGCTAAATCCTATTCAGATTATTGGCCCTTTTTGTATGCATTTCTAAAATGGGATGGATTTTCAAATGTTAGCCCTAAGCTATTAGAACTTCCTTTTAATGATGTCGTTGGTGTCCATTGAGACGACGGTAACCGTCTATAAAACATATTTGCATATGTATAGTTTATACCCCTTACAAGATGAAGCTGTAATCGTATTGGGAAACCCATCACCTCAGGCAAGGAAGATTGATATGAAATGACAAGGTATTAGAAAAGAATCGATTCATATTAAATGTTGGCCCAATTGGTGAAATTTAGTCTAACAGACAAATTATAAAAAATGTGTTCCCGTCATTAAATGCCTGCCCTAAAAAGCACAGGAGACAAATGGGACCTATCCACAACTAATGCATAAGGCAATCATTTAATTTTTATAAGAAATAATAACATTTTCCAAACATATACAGTAGAACCTGTCTAAATGCATACTCTTGGCACCCGTGAAAAATATGCATTTAGACTGATTCATCAGCAGACATGCGCACATACAGCTGCAAACAGGGAATTTCCTCTTTTTTCAATCCTAGATAAGTCACTAGATACCTCAATGTTAAATGTATATGGACTGTCAGATATCCAGCTATGGAGTCTGCACTTATTGAGTGGTTCAATGCCAACCATGAACGTGTCAATCTAAGGTCCATACCACAGTTACTTACTAAACTGCGGCTCAAGCTCTGCCTCTTCTTCTGGGTCTCACATTTGGCTGTCTTGAGCTCGTCTTGGCAATTTTTCTGTGAAGCTGTGGTATGCATCTGGAACTTGAGATGCAGCTCGGTCTCAAGCTCATGCGATCGTACTGTGGCACGGAGGTTAGTGGTATCCTCATCATAGAGAGCAGTCTTTTTTGAAGTTCCATTGTTGATACTCCCTTACAAAATCATTGGGGCCAACAAGAAATATTCATTATTACTTTAGGGAGGTTTATTCATTTATAAGGAACCACGCATGCGCATCCACTACGTTAAGTTAGTTCATTTGATAGGTCAATACGTGGCTCCTCCCTTCCCGCCATTAAAGTTAAGGTAAGTATAAAGACGTTGGCATGCGAAAACTGTCTAATATTGAATCTGCATTCTGCTTTAAATTGCATTCTAATGCACAACAAATGCAAATTTCATCTTTTCTATCCCTCCTTTTGAATATAATAATGACGATACATCAATAACGAAGTTTTAAGTATGAAGTTCAACTTGTGCAATATGTTTAATTTGCGTTGGATGACATAAAATCAGTTGAATTTAACAAGGATAAACGTGTTATTGCATTTCACGAAAATAAGTTAGCCTGTCAGTCTCTATGGACTTCACTTGGCATAGAGAGAAGATTAAATTTACTTAGTTTTGATCAACGGCTGTAGGATACCTTTTGAGACCATTGCAGCATGAATTTTGATTACTTGAATACCCACTGAGCCTAAAGTTAAAAGGGTAAATATTACATTTGAAGTAATCTTAATCAAATATGTAGGCATGCGTGGTTTGAGTGAGTGCACTTGTTCAAGTAAATTTATTTCGATTTTATTTGATATAAATTTGTTTTTATGAAATTGAGATGAAGGACAACTTACATTTTAAGCAAAAAACATATCCAACCGAGATTCATGAGCAAACTGTATATAAAAAATCAGATTACTTAACTTGATTGAGCGTATAAGATGAGCTTAACTATACATAATATTGAAAATAGCTCTTAATTGCTACTGTTAATACTATTTATCGAATGTATTAGGTGCTTGATTGCTTCCTGAACGTTAATAATATGCAAAAGCTTTTGAAATTATGCAGTTTCTATAGAAACATAATAGCATTGCTTTATATAATCTTAAAATTGTATACAATATTGAAATTATTACAGTACTAGGGTAATTTTACAATGTGATCTTAAAAATATGGGTTTTAATTATAAATCTCAAATCTGACATTGAATTTACTATTAATTTTAATTACATTTACGTAAGGGGTTATTTAAAAAGGACGTCCCCAAAATTCCTTCAAAATTGACCTCCCCCTCATAGACGTCCTTAATCTTTTTTTTTTTAAAAGTAGGGTGGTGTCCAGAAGACTCGCCCTATAAATTTCCAAGCACCCGACTCGCTGCCAATTCCACGACGTTTTTCCAGATTTTTCTAATTAACGGAAAGTTCCTGACCTCGAATGAAAATTGCAGCATAAAATTAGTGTATAACACAAATTTAGGCAGAACACCCGACTTTTCTGAGGATTTAAAAATTCAAGTACATTTGGGACTGGGGACACATTTCTTCTGTTGTTCATTCCCCTTTCACTGACCTTTAAAACTCCAACAGAAAATCCAAAAAAACTAAAAAAATAACATCATTAATGATCTTTCCCCTCCCTCCCCCTGTCCACATGGTGTCCACATGCCAGCAAACCTTTCCCTACCCCCTCTTGAGGACGTCCTTTTTGAATGACCCCTAATATCGTTATTAAATTTCCGTTCTGTAATACGTTTTTGAAATTTAAACTTAAGAAAACCTTAAGTGTCATGGTTTTTAAAATCTATTTTCGCTTCCTGTTATATGTCCTTATTACTGTATTTCCATATATGACTCCATGTTTTCTTCCATAAATAGCCATAATGGCCATACATATTTTCAGACATACGGAAAAATACAGAAAAGTATACTTTAAGTATACTTGAATTTATTCCTTCAAATATTGACATTTCGCATTATCATCTCCTAAGCAACTACCAAATCTCAGCGAAATAGACAACAAACAATTTCATATAAGTACAGTAGATAAACTTTGACCAATACAGGAAACAATTACGTACGTTTCTACCGGAATTGCAGTTTTCAGATTTGCTCACATATTTCTATTCACAGTTAAGCTAGTTCAGTAATGGCATGTGTGGTCCCTACTAACCCCCTGTTGACTTGTGGTTAACATAGCTTGGAGAGTAAGTCAGACCACCACAGTTAATTAAGAAGGGTCATTGACCTAGGCTTGAAATTTACAGTGAAATCAAGGAGAAGGTGACTAAATTAGTAAAATCTTACCTGGTGAAGCACCCACATTCCCTATACTGAGCCAAAATAAACAGTTTAATTGTAGTTTAATTTAGTATCGGTGGATGATGCATCTATGATAGCTGTCAAAGACTGATAGCACGAGTACTTGCTCAAATTAGGCCATCTATGAAATTCCTATTTACCTTGTCTCATATCACGTGAATAAACGTTTCCCACCTGCAGAGAAGGGTGTAATTATCTAGGGTTTTAAATTTGATTTCAAATTGTTGAGTATTGCTCCAATTTTAAAATTATTAAGTAATATACGTTGTGGTGAAATGATAATTAAAATAAGTTTTGATTACGGGTATTGTGAAAAAAAATCAAATATGAGTTTGGCCTTAAGGTGGTTAGTTTAATGTTTTCAAACTATTTTAGCTAAGGGCACATTAAGCCAAGTTTAATTGTCACGGCACACATGTTGAAAATCGATGTAATATAAGTAATTAAACTTATAGCACAATAAGTTACAAACATAATTCCATCGGCATAATGAGGACATTGTCGTTGCTTTTTTTTCATAAATGCAGAAATTCCTGAAATATTGTGAAAAACTTTGTAAAATATTGAAAAAACAAAAATCTTATAAAAATATGTTTATGAATATCTGCATCAAAAAATATAAAGAAGGTATAATGTATAATGTTTTTCTACCTTTGCCTAAACTTAGTGTAGTAGATGAAGTTGGTGAAGTAGATGATTTACTCGGAGTGGCAACATAGTTTAATTCTTACTGTAAAGAGCAGTGTTTCTAAATCAATGGTTTAATGATTCCTGGGGGCCTCAAAGACTTTAAAGGCATTTAAGAGGTCAGAATTATTTTAATAAATTAATGTTTTAATGAATGAAAGTCCAACCAAACAGTTTGGAAACAGCTGTTGTACAGGGATAATGTGATGTTAAATATACTTAATATTTAAATATGTTAAATATGGGGGCGTCAAAGACTTTAAAGGCATTTAAAAGATTAAAAGAGGTTTAAGAGCCTCTTTTAATAAAAGTAATGTTTTAATGAACGAAAGCCCAACCAAAGAGTCTAGAAACAGCTGTTGTATAGGGATAATGTGATGTTGAATATACTTAATATTTAAATTGGATTTCAAATTAATTTTGCAAATAATTAATATCTTAATTATCATATAGCATGTAAAGAGATTTGGATGTTTTTATTACAAAGGGATTATATAGAAACATCCACAAAGCATGCATTCACATCGTCAATATTTTCTGTCTGGATGAATTTCTAGTCTTTCACTACGTTTGACTGATGAAAGGGGCCATCGTTCTCGTTGGTTGTCATTAAATTTATCTGCACCAACATACTGGAAAAGTGCCGGTATTTATAAGACATCAATAACAACCCCTATTTGTCTTTAGTTATCTGTAGGGCACTATCTGCACGATCCTATGCTTAATCACCCTAAAGATCAAAGAGGAATAATAGGACCAAGTCTGTAACCTTTTAGCATTTGCCTAAAATGAGTAATTGAAGACTAACGGACCGTCAAAATCTAATACAAGCCATAAACGAGTCCGGATTAATTAAAAATGCCATCATTACTGTATGCTAGAATATTCCATCAACCGTATGTGTGATTATATCATACCTATCATTGATTCAGCGAATAGGCAACGACTTGGTCTTTTGTTAGCAAATTTTTTTTTATAAACTTTGTAAAAATATGAAACCGACCTTCATTAGCATCAATTATAATTAGAAGAGATTGCTAGCACGCATATGATGCAAATACGTGATAATAATAATGGCATTGTATTTTTTTTTAGCAGGAAAAGTACTTTTAATTGAAGTGCTTTTAAGCATAGAAAATCTATATACTGAATAATTATTTATTAACGAATGAATTTATCAATTTTCTTAAATTAATCTATTAATAGCACAGTAAATTGCTGTTTCTTGCCTGCGCAACTATGTTTTGAGATTTGGGTATTGATCATTGTTTTACCACAGCATCCGTTCCATTTTCTTCAGACAAGTTTTAATGCTTGGCAAGCAGGCCAACAAAACAAACCGAACGGAAACGGGAACTCAATTTGCTGTCTTCCAAAAAATCTTTATCTTCTACTATTTGTACGATTTTATTTCGTAGAACCGATGCAATGCCTCCTTCTAGCTTGATATTTAAAAAAAAATTCATTATTGGAAGACTGAACTGCTGTCGATAGACAGTTTGAGCCAGCCAACGTTAATGAAACGATAACGGTAACGATAACGAGAAACAGCACTGGCGGCCCGGAATGTCAAGGACTACCCTATGCGAAGCATAGCATTCCAATGCCATTCCGGGCCGCCAGCGCCGTTTCTCGTTATCGTTATCGTTTCGTTAACGTTGGCTGGCTCAACCTCTCTAATAAACAATGTAACGGTATTTTGTGAACAAAAATCTATATATGCAGTATACATTACACATTTTTTTGGTCCTTAACACATTTTTTAAAAATCACGCTAAGTATATTTTGTATTACACAATATTCGGATAATGCAGACACTGGAATAATTTGGGTACTAGTGTATATACTCTACAAAAATGAGGGCTGTTGCAGTGGATAATAAAATTCTCGTAAAATTCTCGCTTAGACGGTAAAGGCGTTATAATAAACTTGCTTCATTTACTTATATTATTTAAAACGAATTGCCGCCACTGCACTAAACTTTATGTAGAATTTTAGGATTCTCCCGAGTACTTTAAAAAAGAAAGATTAAAATGCACTTGTCAAGCATTTAAATTTAGGTGAATTCCGGCGTATACTACACTACGCCTTCTTCAAAAGTCTCGTTTGAAATACAAAAATATTCTTTTCATAAGGAACATATCAACGTATACTGCCCAATATCAAAAAACGAAAAAAAAAATACAGGAAATGAACATAATAATGTGTATACATTTTTAAGATTTACTTTAACTTAAGGGTAGAGGATGAAAAAATAATGTTTCTGCATTTGTATTCCTTTATCCTATTGTTAAACTAAATCTAAAAAATGTATGCGTATTATTATGTACATTTACTGTATTTTTCGTGTTTCTCATATATGGAAATATACCTTGATATGTAATGTAGTTGGTTGTTTGTTAAAAAATTCGTCAACTAAAGTCCACATTTCAAGATGGAAATAATAAGCATCCAAATTGGAACACAAAAAATTCAAGCGTTTATTATTTTATGTTCTATTTGGCATCATTACGTCCCATTTTTGAATGTTTGCCAAGCGTATTTTTTTAAAAATTCTACATAAAATTCAGCGCAGTGGAGTTGATTCATTCTACATGAGGTAAACTAAGTTTTACAGTTAAAATGTCTTTTTTTTTAAAACATGAATATGCTGTTGTAATAACATGTTGACGGACTAGTGCCGCGTTTCAGTCATCATTTTGATATAAAAGTACGCCATCAAATTATCAAATCAGGCATTACTAACAAATTTAACAGCTTATCCAATCAATTAATCGCCACACTTCGAAGTTAGACAACAATTACAATAGACAGTTTGAGCATGCCAACGTCTTTATACTTACCTTAACTTTAATGGCGGGAAGGGAGGAGCCACGCATTG
>JAUJYV010000205.1:0-71414 GCA_033995625.1 Ophyiulus pilosus
GGTGGGGTGGGGTGGGGGTGGGGGGGGGAGAAATCTAGGCTAAAATGGACACCATGTGGGGAGACGTCAATTTTAGAAGTAATTTAGAGGACGTCCTTTTTGAATGGCCCCTAAGCGGATTAATCCAAGTATGACAGGGTACAACTTACCGACTTTATTTCTTTTTTTTATAACGTATTTTATAATATATCCCTTTTTTCTGTAATCTCCAGATGCGGTCATATTAAAGATCTTCCCAGTGTGTGCTATAAATATTTTAACACACATTCTAAATAATAAAGTTTGTGATAAATCATGAAAACGCCAACAATTTGTTTGGCAACAGCAATTTTTGCCATTATATTTTAGGCTGTACTTACTTCCATTTTGGGTAACGATATTAAAATATCCTGTACCAGTTTCTCCTAGGATATACGTGTTTTTTACTGTTTTTTTCCTATAAATTGATATAATAAAATAAAGATTCTCTAGACTTCAATTGTTAGATCCAATTTTAAAACGTGTGTGATTATAGAGAAAATTAATAATAAACCATCGATGTTAACTTAATTTAATTTTTAAATTAAGGAACTTACCCGTTAAAGTAGTATCTAATATCCACTTTAAATATACCATCTTTTTTTTCGGGGTTGAATATATCTAAAAAGCCACATGATGATTTTTTTGGAACAGTTCCTTTGAGTATTGAAATTTGCTATATTCGTTGAGCAAAAAGATTATATAGTGATCCGATTTCAAATTGCATTACCAAAGTAAATTATCGTTTTGTTCAGTTTTGTAACTTTTTCAAAAAAGCACAATAAAGCAATTAGAAGTTGGGAAATCAAATTTCGTGTTTTCAAAATCGCTATACTAGACGTTTAAGAATTATTAGTTATTTTTAATCGTCAATAAAGTATTCGATTATGAAGTAATAAATTATAAATAAAATTTAATATTTCCAAATCCAAAAGTCGATTTATCAAATTATTGACCATCTTACCAGCTGACCATAGTCCAAACACACTATGAAAAAAAGAAAAGTTGCAAAAATCTTGGGCATTTTCAATCACTTGATCTCATTACTTTCACAGTCAAACAATATCCCCGAATGAATAACAAATTCCAATTTAAGAAAAAACGGCACGCTCTTTGCAGCGCGTGCAGAGCGTACACGTGCACGTGACGCGCGGGGAGGCGTTCCAATTTCAAACACAAGTTTTAAAAATTATTTTATACTTGGTTCTGCTACCAATTTGGTACCTGAGATTTATTCCAGTGTTCTTCAACCGGTATGTCAACATTTCGCTCACGTTTCAAGTTATTGAAAGACAAACCATTGTGCATTGTTATGTGTAATACGCTCACTATTGACAATCATGTTTCCGTTTACAAGTATGCATATTGAAATCTGAAATTACATGTATGTCCTATAAGATCACTTTCTCCAAAAGTTATTGCTTGCGTTTTCAATAACAGATGGATGCATTTTTGCTTCAAATCGATTTTAATGATTAATGAAAGACTGAGTCCCATATGAAAAGAAATGCATATTTCTTCGTAAAATGCATTTTTAAATACATTTTTAAAAATGCATTTCTTTTCCATAAAAATTCTTTTTCAAATAAATTTCATTTCTGATGATGTGCTGTATAAAAAAATTCAATATTTAGCATCTACATAATCGCATTAACCACATTTAAACCTAACAAAAACATAACGTAAAAACCTAAGCTTTTAATTCCATTTGATGGAAAAAAACATATCGATCAAATAAAGTATAATTTAAGTGTTCATTTTTGCCAAATTCGATTTGAAAAAAATCAATAAACTGCCCTTGTTCATGAATAATGTATCATACAATTATCAGGTGTAATTCGCCTAAGTTTACTTTTCTTTCCTCTCACAAATTATGACGGTTGAGAAAATTGTATATTTCTACCGCTGTTATTTTTACTGTAGACATTCTTCACAGTAATCAATATATACGAAACAGAGGTTTTCTTACGACAACACTATCTTGAGAATATACAATCTGAAATAATTTATTCTTGCTATTACGAAATTCAGGAAGCACTGATATTGTTATACTGTATCGCACTTTTTATCTTGAGGGAGCTTTTCTCATTATACATGTATACTGTACTTTTCAAGTGATTATAGTATAATACATCTAGGGTTGCAATTTAAGAAACCATTGTTAAAAATGAAAACGAAAATAATGTGTAAGGTGTTCAGCGGTTTTTTGAAATAAGTTTTTTTTTTGTGCAATTGTTCATTTTTAGACTGAGAATTCTTTTTATTATTCTCTTCATTTCTACAGATTAAGGGTTATTATTTTGTCTTATTCTGTACTCTTAAAAGCTGCCGCTTAAAAAAAAATTACAAAATTGTGTTATAACGTTTTATGCAAATGTTACCACAATCGTGTCTACTGAGTATTTTAAAGGGTTGCGTCATGGCAGGCACAAATAATAGCCATGTTCATGCACATTGCAGTACAATAAACAAAAAGTTAACAAACGAAACTGCAATACATCATCTGTTTATGCGTTACTTTTTCAAACATAGCTGCTTACTTTTAAGCATTACTCACGTAATTTTATTAATATTAAATTACAGAAACAGCCGAATAAAGTAATGTTAATTGTGCACACCGTCCGGGTGGAAAGTAAATTATATACGGTCATGTATCACTTTCCACATATGGCGTTTTATGCTCAAATTATGGTGTACAGTATATTGAAATACAAAGTTTAATACGTACACATATAATACATGTCCTCTCATGTTCAATTTCTGATATGTCCATCTATGGAATTTCCAATATAAACCCATATATATAGTATGTGACACATATAAGAAGCTCTTGTGGGACCTTCTGAAGCGCTAACTATTAATATTGATAATTTATAACACAACACTGAATAATATTACAAGATGCTGTAATGAAGCACTGACATGTCTGTTCTGACACACTAACGCCCTTAAATGTTGTTTGGCGCTGATATCAACCCAATAGTCATTGTGTGGTTGGTCACTGTTGAATTGTTGCAAGTGGCGATCATGGTCCCTGTGTTGGAGCGGCTGAGCTGTCTGTGCTTGGACTTGTGAGCAAGCTTCCAGAGCAAGCTTTTGAGGGACTTTCTGAAATTCTGACCACTGACGCAGTACAGCAGAAAATTGATGGCGAAGTTGAGAATGTAACCTAACTGACACCACATGTGTATATTGGTGTACGTTTCAGCTTCCTTATCGGACATGAAGTACACCATTAGTCGGATCACGTAACTGGGGGCATTGAGTCCGATGAACACGCTGGAGATGATCAGTAACATCTTGGTGATTTTCACCTGGTATTGAGTGTAGCAGCTACGTGACATCCCATGCTTGGCAGCTCCAGAAGTGCCCTTACCAGCTGTGGCATTGAGCTGCACTGCATAGGACATGTCCACGCTGTTCGAATTGCACTCATCACTCGGCTCACTGACCATAGTCATGCGACGTCTGACATACTCATAGTGCCAAATGGCCCTGACGATCAGAATGTTTAGCACTATAATGAGAATGACGGGTAATACCATCGTGACGGCTGTGTCAACGATGTTAAGAATGCGCATAGTGTAGTGATACTCTAGTTTTAGCTTGCACTGGTATGCACCAGAGTTATTTTCCGGCTCCAAACCTATGACAATAGGTATGTACAGATAGGACAGGGAAGCCAGACAGGCCAACGACACAACGATGGTTTTGGCCCTGGCCACAGTGCAGATGACGGCCCTCCAGAGGGGATAGCATGTGGCCACGAAGCGTTCCACGGTGAAGATGACTATGAGCCATGGGGACAGAAAGCAGGACACGTAGGTGAGGTAGGTGATGAACTGGCACAGGATGGGCTTGTTGTAGGTGGGGATGCCTGCCTCGTCCAGCCACAAGGCGAACCAGGTCACCAGGAACACTGTGTCAGAAATCGACAACATTGTTAGGTAGTAACTGGCCGAGATACGGCGGAGTTTGGTGCATTGGAAAACGGCGATGGACAACAAGTTGCCAATGATTCCCAGTATGACAATTGGAAAAGTACAGTACAAATTAATTATGGATATCAACGAGGGCTCCTCCTCGGTGAAAGTGTCATTGTAATAGGCCATCAGCCTTGTCAAGGCCCAGATGGTGGCGTTAACCCCGTGTACAGTGCTGTCAAATTCAAACAAATCCATGGCAAATGGATTATCTAAATGCAGCTTGTTGCTTAGAGCCTTAAATAGGTAGTGCTTCTGAAGAACAATGCTAAATTTGTACAGCTATATCAATAACGGAGAGATGAATATTTTTAATTTTTATACCTCTCAATGTTTGTCTTTCTCAAACAATTTAATTAAACGGTTTTGTCATCACGTTTTGGCATTTTAATAATTAAACGTTTGGAGGAGCCAAAATAGTATGCGGAAATCCAATAGTTGGGAATATGAAGGGCGCTTGACTCCATTCCATCAAATAACAGTTGAGGGTGACATATTTCATCGTTTGAAATCTTGGTGAAAAACGAACCTGAAATGGGAAAAAAATAAAATGAATTCTTTATCGATTCGTGTGATATCTCCATGTCGATTGTAGGGTTTTACATCGCGATGTTTTGGTCGATAACCGTTTTTATCATAGTTAGTTTACAAGGGAAATGCCCTCCTTTAGCGGATATTTAAGCCTGACAATTCGCAGTAACATAACCATTAAGTTTGTGGTTTTACCCTATTACCATTAATCAAATTAATGAATCTCATTAATATCTGCTTCAATGGCTGCTTTCCCAGTTTCATTCAATCGCCATGGGAAAATATGTAATAAATAAATAAAACGTTACATGTGGCCATTGGAGGATTGTTATTGCTATGCCCTCGAAATCAATCTTCTAATTAGGTTCCATCTATCCACGATTGTTATTGAATGATCTACACTACAGTATATAAGGGTTGAAAATTGTATACAACAGCGTAAAAAAATCAGTAGAAGTATTTTCAAACTATAACACGTTTTCTGGAATATTTTAATTATACCCCGACTCAAAGATGTGAGATTGTTGCGGCACAAAGTGTTTGAAACACTCTTATGTAGGAATACGTGCTACTTAACTGATAACGTTTTCAAACCTCATTACAGCGACATAAAGAGAAAATGTTCGTTGTTTTGTATAAGATTTCGTGACTTTGGATGGATTTACACATTTTAAAGAAGCCTTTTTAAGCAGTGATGCTTGACTATACCTCATCTTTCAGCAGCAGCAGCTATACATAATTAAGGGTAGAAAGATTTGGTTTTCAAATTTTCTGATAAAAGAACTAATTATTTTCAAAACCATCTTCTTTTGCTCTTAAGGTGTAATTCAGGCTATGAAAATTTGAATTTCAAATCAAAAGACATGCGTTTAGCGCGTTGAACAGCCATGCTCTCATCCTTCCTTTTTCTTTACAAACTTTAGTTGCATGGGTATTAGCCATTTAAGCTGTTTATGTTTTATTTATAGGTTCATGGAAAATTCCCATTCAAAGAACTTACAGTGTATGGCGAAACGCGGATAAATTATTTATAGACGAACTTTCTTGCTTATTTGCTAGTCTTGTATCCCAGAAAACTATTCAATTTACCTTTAGAAGAAGATAAATCTTCAACTAAACACAAAAATGGGAACTTTGCTGTTTCTTCAACACAGCACTTAGAACCAGTCTGATGGACAATAAGTCGAGAAAGCTTATTTAAATCACGTTATAATTTCTGCTATTTTCGAAATCACTCTTTGGATAAATGTTTCGACAGTTAATTTAAATGATAAATTGCATTTGTAGACAAAATAAAATTTGAAGTCCTTTACTTATATATAGTGAAATGAAACTTGAACATTAGCCTGAGAATACGTGTGCATTCATTCATGTGATGCCTGAAACCAAAATGTATTTTATGCAAATGATGAATTGGGATGAAAGTAATGAATGGCACTTCGTTGTTTTTGCATAGACAAAATGTGCGAAAATGTAATCAATAATGGCCCAGTTTTTCACAATTTTTCGTTTAGTACAGCGTTAACAGCGTCTAAAACTACTATGGCAGTATATTGAATACAGTACAATATAAATCGTTACCGTGGTCTTGTTTAATGAGCAGAAGACATAATTATAAATCTATTGTTAAAACTTGCAAACTTGTAGAAAAACCTAGAAATAACAACGTTGGCAAATTAACAAATTACAAGAGGCATTCGAGTGTTAATTATTTCTAAAATTGCATAATGCAACCACATGAATTGAATTGAAGAAACACATTATCGACGTCCAAAGGTTAATTGGCACATGATAAGAATTAGTTAATGTAATTTATGACAATGCATATTTCTATTTTATACATATCTATTTCATCTGCGCCATACTTAAGTCTGCAGTACTTTGGGCAGATTTTTTGCATCTAGTTTATACTTAAACAAATTGTTTATTCATAATTTTGGTCTATATTCGATACTAACTCCAGCATAATATGTTTTAAATTAAGATTATATAGTAAAAAATAGCCTTCACTGAAGTATCAAAGGCGGTCAAACATAATGCATAACTGAAAAGGTCTTGTAGAGATGTGCTGGGTGTGGCAACACATACTGTACAGACAGTATATTGCTTTGCAAAGATGGAAGAATAGTAGCAATTAGTAGTGGATATAAGAAGAAGGGTGTGTGGGTAACAGAACGAAATATGGTTTCAGTGTCAACATTGGCGTTATTTTCATGACTGGAAATAGCCATGGGCGTTGGCCAATATATCTGACGTTGGACTGGGAATTTGCACAGATTTCCACTTGACAATTATGACCACAGAGTAGTAGCTTTATTAAGTCCCTGTAGGCCATTGTTCAAACTTCGCGAATGACCCTATGCTCATTAATAGAAAATTGCCGAAAGGCTGCCCAAACCCTTAGCGGCAAAGCCCTTTCTAATAAATATGGCACATGTTTCAAAGAAAATTGTATCCCTATCCGAAGTAGATGATTATGAATATAAAGAAACGTTTTGAAGCCAGAAGTCTTAATACAGTGCTCTAGATTCATGAAAAGTTACAAAGAAGTCTGACTATTAATTGGATCAACATTTTACTTTATTTTTTAAGAGGACTAAACGATTTTGTTGTGTGCATATTAAATTATGTACAATGAATCGTATGCCAAGGTGCATCCATGTTACTGGAATTGATATGGTCCTAAGCAGGAAGCGACTATTGAATATGACTATATCTTGTTGAATATAAAGTTGAAGTGAGGTTAATAGTCCCCCTCTTCCTTAAACATATACAGTATGCGTGTTTATGCTAGGTTTTCTCAGTGCGACAACTGCCTGATAATACATCTACAGGCAGTAATTGTTCTTCGTAAGTTATATAATTAAATTATGTCTCCAGAGCCTATTATTCATAATTGTACGCTTGTTCTGTGGATATACCGGTTTTATATTAAAGTTGTCATGGAAACCCCAGTATAGTTCACCTGCCTAACTGAACAACATTTCCAACATGTCGTGTTAAAATGACAAACATCTGCGGAGCAATCAGAAATGTTTGTTCTGATTGTTTACTTGAATTTTAGCCATTGAAAAATATGCATTTGCTGGTTTTCTGTTATTTCCGCTTTGACAAATCCGACTATTTATTATTTATACGTGCCTTTTACTCTCTTTCACGTAAAATAATGAATGCCTCAGTGCATGTAGCAAGTTTAAATTTTATTTCACCAAAATGTATTGAAATATTGGCTTCATGTGCTCGCATGATCACAAATGTAATCTTTTTAAATCATGTTAACACTTCAAATTGGGAATGTTTATAAATGTGACCATCCTTTGTTTTCAATTTTTTTTAAGGTCACATTACAGAATCTTGTAGTTGCGTCATAGTATAGAATGTAAACAGATTTGCATACATTAAATGTGTTGTTAAAGTATATAAAATATGTGCAGAGTCGGTATTAAGTTTAGTACTATCTTTAAAGGAGCACTAAAGGCAAACTATATGACAGATAAGTATACACAACATGTTGTGTAGTTGTTTTAAATTATAATGTACGGTCTCTCCGAGTATACATGCATATAAAGCAGCCAACGTCACTTGTTTTTTTAAAGATTAAACTAGTGCCGCCAACATTAATGTGTTTCATAAAGCCTAGGATACGTGAAAAGGGCTTATAACACCGAATGAGACGTATTGTTGGTAAGTTTATTCACGAATGCTTTTTGTTCATATTGTTTATCAAACAATGGCAAGTGGGGCTCATGAAGAATATAAGTAATATTTTGCTAAAATTAAACTCACGTACAACCTATGCTATAGTTTGCTATTTTTCTTATCTAAATGACTTGCAATGGGAATGTCAACGAGACCGACAACAATACATATATGTATATGGACGTCCCACCCACATATGTATACACCATATACTGTCTATATGTAAGAAGAGTGACTTTGTCATCTTGGCATTTTATCATTTAGCAATTGAAACATCATGTTAAAGTTAATGTTAAGTTACATAAATCCAGTTTGGCACAAGTTCGGTTTAACAACTCCACAAGGGTGTGCCATGCTGTTAACGTCAATCTACTTGTATATAACTAACTTCTGCCTCCACAATCTCGTTTAATCTAACAGGTTGTGCACAAACATTCATCATCTTGGGTAGGAAACTTAATATCGCTTTTTTTACTGAATGATCCTTCACAACTAGGTAATCATCCAGATTTGAAAGTTTTTCATTAAACAGCATTTTATGACCACCATGAAAACATGACCCATATCCACTCTTCGACATGCACACATTGAATTCCTATACTGTACATCGAAAGAAATATATATATATATATATATTTAGGAAGTTCTGATGTATTGTGCTAGACTCGTTTTTCATCACGAATTGACGTCTATCTTCTTATCCATCTAGTTGCAGGCCACAACTGCTTAGATGTTAAAGGAATGTTATAGGGCACTACTATAAAAACCTGTTTTTTATTTCGACAGACGTTTCGTCTGACATTTACAAAGTGCATAACATTAATCATGTATTCTGGACATCAGGTGGAACTAATTGCCCTCGATGAACATGTATTGCACGTTGATCCAAAAACTTTCCACTTCCAACTTCCAAAACAGTTTTGCAAGATGTGTTTTAATCAAATTTGAATTTAAAATAAACTAAAAGTAAAATTCTGAATATTATATTATTTACAATTTCAAGAAAGTTGTGTTAGCTAATTTAAAGATCCCTGCTGGTTTAAGTAATTTTATTTGCACGAGGATTTTCGTGATTTATAGCCGAGATAAAATGAGTTTTTTGAGAAAAACATGAATCCCTATAGACTACTCGGACACAATTGTCGTAAATATAAATAGAAAACTAGACGTGTAATAAATCTGATAGCGTTACTTACAAGCACAGCAGGTTTGTCGGTGCGCGTTATAAGAGTCCAAATTCTATAGTTACAAAATGCAGCAAAGGCAGCTTTTCAACAAAGAAAGAAAGGAGTCATAGTAGGAGTAAACTGGAATGGGTCTGGCATACCATATTTAGCACGACTGATTGGATTTTCAAAATTAGATTCAATTTATTGCTTATGGGTAGAACTGAGGCAGAAACACCAGTAGGCGGATGTTAACTAGATGTGCAACATGGCTTCGAGTAGTAGTTGGTGGAGTAAACAAAGGATTTCAACCGATTATAATATGCTTAAGGAGCAAATTGAATCAAAAGTAAAACCAATTTTAACGTAATATTAAATTGGTAGTAATGCATCGTAAACTGATTGTGAAACAAGTTTGTAAACATGTTGTTGAATTCCCTCGGAAATGTGCTCTGATTAATCTAAATTCATATACTTATTTTGTAAACGTGAAGTTGAGAAGTTGAGACTTAGTTTAGCATCGTTGCTATTTTTGAAGCTAAGCTGGTGATGTCGTGTTTGAGGTTTGGAAACCAGGTTACAAGTACCCAAATTGGCAACATTTTTATAGCCCAAACTTGTAATTTATATCCAGTTTCATTACTACGTTAGTAATGGACGGACAACCTAATTATATTTCTCATGGAAATGTCACTTTGTCAGGAATTTTTAAGAAAAGCTTTTATGATGTCAACAAATTACAATTGGGTCCTATTTTTATCTTTAACGCATTGTTTAATTTGTAAATAGACTTTGTGGACGGTCTGCTCTAGGCAAATCTTATTTTATATGAGAACCTCATTAAGTTTTATTGAATACCAAGTTGAGAAGTCTTCGTTTTTTCAGTTATTCATTCTTCACTATACGATTCCAATCAATATATAGAAAAAAATCATAGTTTGTCTAGTGGTTTATAATAGGAAATAGCCTGTGGAAATAGATGACCATATATGGCATCTATACGAATATACAATACATCTCTATAATTGCATATACAGTGTATCCATTCCCTCAAAGCGTTTGGTGAAGCTTTGTTTATTATTCTTTGCCAGGTATGCCACTATTGTATTTCGACTAGAATGGTTTACAAGTACCCTTAAGAGAGATTTAGTTCATAATCGATATCTTTGCGAATGACAGCTACCACTTGTAGTATAATGCATTTACTTATACTATAAACCATATCCGCCTTCAAGGGATTACTAGTGATTATCTACGTCTCAGACAGCAAGAACTTTTGACACTTCCATCAACTTATTATGATGTTATCATATAAGATGTGTATACAAGAAGGAATCGAGTGGCTTGGGATGCGTTGTATCTTATAATCTAAGAATAAATTGCTGCCAATGCCTTCAGCTGTGTATGTTAAAAATCCAATTAATTTGCATGAAATGCAAGTAAGCAGAATTGGGAAATAAGATAATCAGGAGCTTGATTTACAAGCGAGGTCAAAGCTTTTTAAGCTTTTTTTCTTCTTAAGAGTGATTGATGCTCTTGTATGCACAATCATGATTTGTGGGTAATTTTGAGCGTAAAATTATTACCCGTGTATAGACGGATAAGTGCGAGATGTTGTAATTCTTTTAAAATACTGTATACCTTGAGATGGTATATTTCCATGACGTCAACTGCCAGAAATTTAATTTATTTGTAGATGCCTACTGCATAATTTTATTTAAATAAGTAAATGGAAAATATGTATATATTCTGATTGATTTTTCAAAATTCATTCAATCAAAATCAATTTCTCATTTCAATGTACGTGCTTTTGGTGAATAGTTCCAATAATTCTGTATAGTGTGATAAGATTTTTTTCTGATCGGAGAAGTAATTTTCTATGTTTGCAAACAAGTTAGTAACAAAATAGAAAAAGCAATCGTTACTCTGAATAAATTATCTACATACTCTACTTACATGTTTTAAATATGCATCATTACTCTTAACATTTTAATAAAATGTTGTGAATGTTGATGGAAATAAGTCAAACAAGATGATATCTAATCGTTGATGAATGTGCAATCATAAATGGATCAACAAATAATGATGTCGAATTAATGAAGAGAAAAACATAATAATGTGAAATTTATCACAATTATTTTGTTTATGAATCACTAATTAAGCAAGGCATCTTAATATCAACCGTGAGGTTTTTTATTTCATCTGTTGCTGTTTCGATTTAATTTGTTCATTGGATTTATTTAATCATTCCTCTACGGATTCTGCACTTTCAGTAATTCGATACATGGCTTTTCTAAAACATTCCATAAGAAAATTGTACAGTATGTATGCTTTTCTTTATATATGAACGAACAATATGTTCTACATGCTTTACAAATACCTATATATATTGAAAGAATACATTTTATATATTTAAAGTAATTTAAATATAAAAATATGTCATAGATGAAACTGCGATTAAAATACATAGCTTTGGATAGTTCTAACTATGATAAATATATTTAGCTGACCTGTTTCCTCGAGTTAAGTACACCCAGTCGATTTTCTTTCTCAGAATTTGGTAGTACGCAAAAGTCATCGATAAGTTTTCGTCTTCATAGACAAGGACCTGTGGAACTCAAGTCAGAAACTGAAGTATTGAAATAAAGGTTGAGTGATGGCATCAATTTGTAACCATGGTAGCATTCAAATGCGATGGCGAGTACAACGCCACCTGGATCAATTGTCCAAGAGGTTTAAAGGCGATCTTTGTCAAAATTTAATTTATGTTTTTCCGTCAAATATTTTTGCAACGTTCCGACGTCTATTTTCCACTTTTTTAAGCTGCATTTTAACGGGTGTTCCCGTTGTTTTTATTTTGTTTTTCCTAGTGTTCTCGAGTTTTCCGTGTGCTTCATTACATTTATAGAGAAATTCCTACCAGAAACTGTTATTTAAGCTGTCAAAAACAGAATGTCATTGCTTCCTATATCAAAGAAAAATAAACCTTATGGAAAAGAATAAAAATAAACATATCCAATTTTAGATGTAATATAAAAGCAATTTGTTATAAAATTTATATTGCTTTGAAGTAAATTGTCTAAGCTATGTTTTGCATTCATAGCATGAAACAAATTTACATTTAGTAAAATATTTGCATAATTTACTAGGTAACATTGAGGATAGAAAGCATGCGTCGTTGATAAAAGTTCAATATTATCTTTTCGACAGTTTTCAGTAAGTTTGGTAATAAATGTTAAAAAAGCAGTTAAATTTGACTATAAAGCATCCTTAATTAAGCGTCTTTCAGATCATAATTCCGCATAGGAATTTAGCGCAAGCTAGGAATAAAACCGATAACGCCCATGATAGTTATTAGCAATAAAGACTAAGCCAATATTGACAAAAGAGTTATGATTTGGTTCAATACATACGCATTCTTTCATACAGGTTTAATATCAAAATGGATTTTTTTTTTTTGAAGAGAAGTGGAACTACTTCATGTATGAGTAGTTATAAACTTAAAGCAATTACAGTTTCGAAATTTTGAAATGTAATTGAATGAAAATAAGACAAAATTAATCTACTCAAAGTTGGAATTATTTTTTCTCGTTGTGAGATATGGATATTTGATGGATGTTAAAGTGAGATGATACCAGAGCTCTCATAACTGTGATTTTTAGGGCGTTTTTGTTGATTTTTTAGATCAGGTAAACGTGGTACTTTTATTTGATACAGTTTGATAAAGTTTAAACTACCTGTATATTATTTTTAAACTTCTTTGAACTCTTGATGTCGAATTTAAGCTAATCTCAGATAAATAAATGAAGCTACGTACAATATTTAAACAGGGTTTCATATTTTTTTGAAGTTGTGGGTGCTTTCTTATAGTTCTTGATACATCAGTTAACCTTCCAAAACAATTTCTCATCCGTTGTCAGATTGAATTAAGGGTTTTGAAAGCGTGTGTAGACAATTCCTGAAACTTGTAAAAATATGTCCCAAAAGTAAGTGATATTAATGAAAAATCTGAAAATAAGTGAACCCACTTTACTCAAGCTTTCATTTACTGCACTCACTATTAATCTTAATTGCCATCGCGTAACACTATACTTTGGGAATTCATGAACAAAGTGCTCAATAGCACTATCATTAATCATTGAAAATCGCTTACGCATATGGAACACATTAGTGATTTGCTAGTGACAAGATGACTTAAACTAAGAATGGGTGAACATGCTATAAGAACCATTAAGATCATCACTATGCTATTTCCAAACTCTGCAGTAATGCTAATCAAGGCAGGTCGGTAATATTGGAGTGATTTATGAATGACCCTGTATTTTAAAATTTACCATACTATATTGCATTTCTATGCTTGAAGTAAGATGCAAAACTGTGTACTTAAGATATCTTTTAAAAGAAAATTGCGTATATTCATTTAAGAGCATTTATTGTAAATAATCAACGGGTTGATAAACAGAATTGTTTTTTCAATCATGGTTGTTTATTTAAACATGATTTTGACATGATCATATTAATATTTGAACACAACTTACTTTTTGGTACAGTAAATGTGACTTTGTACGTCGAAGATAAATTGCAAGTTTAAAGTTAAAGCAAACACGGGATATTAATATACTTTATTATTACGACTATCTGAAATCAAAACTTGTAACTACTAATAAATCATCTCAAACAAACAAAAGAAAAAATGTCAATTGTATGTAGGTTTTTTTTTAAATACAGCTCTAAATGCACATGCATTGCTATACATATTGTTAGACATGAATTGATAGGATCTCCTAATAAGTAACATGAATTAATATATGAAAATATCTTGTAATATAAATATTGAATATGCGAATATCGAGACTTCACGATTGTATGGGAAACACATGAATTATTTTACAAATTGGGTGAATATTGAATTATGTACATTATATCATCAGAGAACCACTTTCTTCGTTCTTAACATTTATGAAACGTTTGTTCCACGACAAGATACTAGAGTATGAACATACAACTTATACAGTGTCTCTAACATGCTGTCCTTTATCTTGAACACTGACACTCTTCAATTTAATTTGACAGGGCTGACACGCTGATATTAGCCCAATGGGCATGACGTTGTTGGTCACTGTTGAATTGTTGCAATTGGCGATCGTGGTTCCTGTGTTGGAACGGCTGAGTTGCCTGTGCTTTGTCTTGTGGGCAGCCTTCCAGAGCAGGCTCTTGAGGGACTTTCTGAAATTTTGACCGCTGACGCAGTACAGCAGAAAATTGATGGCGAAGTTCAGGTTATAACCCAATTGACACCACATTTGTAGATTGGTATAAGTGGCTGCTTCCGTCTCGGGCATGAAGTATACCATGAGTCTGACCACGTAACTGGGGGCATTGAGTCCGATGAACACGCTGGAGATGATCAACAGCATCTTGGTGATTTTCACCTGGTAATGTGTGCAGCAGTTGCTCGGCATCCCATACTTTACAGAAGTTGGAGCAACAATACCAGAAGTATTGTTAAGCTGCACGGCAGCCGAAACATCCGTGCTGCTCGAATTGTACTCGTCGCGGGGCACACTGACCATGGTCATGTGTCTTCGGACGTGCTCGAAGTGCCAAATAGCCCTGGCGATCTTAATGTTCAGCACGATGATGAGAACGACGGGTACCACCATGGTGAACACGGTGTCGAGGGTGTTGAGAACTGTCATGGCGTCGTGGTAGCCGGGCTTGATATTGCAATAGTCCCCAGAGCCGTCATCAGTCCATGATCCAATGATGAAAAGTACGTACAGATAGGACAGGGAAGCTAGACAGGCCAGCGACACCACGATGGCTTTGGCCCTGGTCACCGTGCAGATGACGGCTCTCCAGAGTGGGTAGCAAGTGGCCACGAAGCGTTCCACGGTGAAGATGACTATGAGCCATGGAGACAGAAAACAGCACACGTAGCTGAGGTAGAGGAAAAACTGACAAAGGATGGGCTGGGTGCTGACTGGGATGACCACCACCAGGTCCAGCCATTTGGCGAACAGGGTTAGCAGGTACCCAGTGTCAGAAATTAACACCATGGTCAGGTAGTAGCTGGCAGAGACGCGACGAAGGTTGGTGCAACGGAAAACGGCGATGGACAACAAGTTTCCAATGGTTCCCAGAAATACAATGGGAAGGATACAATACAAATTGATTACCGAAATCATAGAGTGACCCTTTTCTTCCATCATAATCCTTGACAGATTGTTCCAGATGGCGGCAATGGTCTCATTCGTCATGTTGGCAAATTCGATGAAAACCATGGCGAATGACTATTTTCCAGATGCCTTGATATTCGTTTACCGCTTTCCTGGTGGGCATCACAAATAACATTATATTAATGCTTAGTAAAGATACGTTACTAATATGAAATAATATTTATTGCTAACTATAAGACAGATGGCTAGCATACAATGCTCGTTTCTTATATATCAAGATCAAAATATGTTATATGGTGCTTATTATTTAGCAACAACATGATGGGGGATTTTTTTTCGTTTATTAAAACTTGAATTTTTTATTTGCTCTATTCGTAATCCGTCATGAGTGAGTTTCATCTTGCAGTAAAACGTGTTCTTTAGTATAACAAACTATAAGGATAAGAGGAGAATTTTAATTTGTGTAAGAAATGTGTATGTTTAGGCTTTCTACCAACTATAATTAAAGGAGACTTCAAATTAAGAATTTCGTTAAATTGCCTAAATTAGTGTATAATTTGTTAGAAAAATGTTTAAATAATCTGCATTTATTCTTGATATTGACTTTGTAGCACCGCAATAATAATAATGTAGTGCCATAATAATTGTTTGCATCCTAAATTGGTTTCTGTGGGCTTTGAAAAATTATCAGCACATATTGTGTTCACTAATTGAATGCACAACAGACTGCTAATTATTTTTTTATCTACTATATTTTGATAGAATAGTCCTGAAGCAATGACCTTGTTAGCACAATGACAGCAATTATCGTAGATAATGCGGCATACCAAAAAATAAAAATCACACATTTTATCACACATTTTATAAATTAGAGAATGTTGAATTGCATTCTTGTTCTGTCGTTTTTTTGCCTGGCTAGATTTAATTCACACTGATTGTACAACAACTTGGGTGCTTGCTCATGACTCAGCATAAGTATGATAGTCTACTACCGTTAAATTCAAAGCGTTCCCTGAACAAAACAAGATCTTCACCACACTTCTGAGGTTTTTGAACATGGCCAACTGAATTTTTCAGTGAACTTGTTTGTCCAGTGCTTGCTAGAGCGTTGTTGATTGCACTTGGTCACGAATGCCTCTATTATAATATTTTTGCTTAAGGTTGTTAACAATACTCTAAGGAAAGTACTCGTTCAAAAATATCCTAGGGAACATCAACGATATGTGTGCAAATGACAGCTATTACAATAAACCAACAATCATCTACAGAGAATTCTTAGTGATCAGCTACGTCTTAGAAGGCTGGAACCTTCGACACCAACGTAAGCTAATTTTAATGATATTTAAGAATTGCATAAACAGGAAGGAATCGTGATGCGCGGTGTCGAACGTCTTAAGAATAAAGTCGTCGACTTTATCTTAAAACCCTTCCAATTTGCATGAAATACTAGAAAGCCGAATAAAGAAATAACGTTAAAGAGGAACATTATTTCGAAAAGAGGTCATCTAATATGTTCCCAAATGCTCTCATCGTTTACTAAATGGTATAATCTAATGCTTTATATTAACATTCAGAACAGTTAGAACTGTTCTAATCATAATTGGCTTCGCCATAACTCGGCAAACCTTACACACTCGCGTGTTCGCAGTGATTGCCGCCTTTCAGGGGCAGCAATGCATTCTCGTATGTTTGTAGTGATTGCCGTACTTTAAGGGGCAGCATTCTTAGAGGTAATGCTATTATTGCATTTTGTATTCCGACGTTAGCAAACTATATTTTATAATTATAACATGTATGTATACGGTACATTTTCGTTCATTCTTCAAAGTTCCGAGTCACTCAAATTAAACATGCATAAGTGTGATGCCGCACATCAGATCAAAAATTCTGCTTTAATCTAAAGAATTCATCTTTGATTAAATTTGATTCCTACAAATTTAACAAATGCAAAACTGAAAGCATAAACTTCGTCTGATCTGTATTGACAATGAAACAAATCAATCTAAATTTGTTTAATGGCGGCACACCTTTGAAAAAGGAATGCTATTTCCACATATTTTGAGTAATTCAACCGATGTCTAACCCTCAGGTGCTTTCAGGTCAATGCATTAATCATCAAATGTGAATTTTAACTTGATTAATTCTTCTATCAAATTTTGCCTAAGGCAAAACATGCTGCAACTTATGCAGCATGTTTTAAAATTATCCTATATGCCTGCAACTGAATGCAATATTTAGTACTGATTTCATGCAATAAGATTAATTAATTTATTTCATTAGATTAATTGAATTTTCTAAACCATTCATCTAAAAGCACCCTTGAGTATACTGGTCATGCTGTAATAGATTGCTTTACGATATTTGGATGAACTGTTGGACAAATTATTAACAAATTAATTATTATTAATAACTCCCCCTCTTAAATATGAATGCATATTTTACAAAATGATAAGGAAAACAATGATGCTGACACATTTTGATACGTTTTATATTAATAAATAATTCAGAGAGTATGAAATTTATTTTTATAACTTGTAACCAGTATAAACCACCCTAATAATACCAATCTAATAATATTAATTTTATAAACGTGTTCAATTACAGAATAACAAGACTTTACATGTTTTGGATTGGATGCACAATATTATTTAGTTTTACGAAACTACATAGTACTAGTAGACGAAACTCTCGTGAGGCAAAGATCAATAACATACTCCCAAGCAACATGTTGATATGGGATCGCGAGGTTTATGATTGCATCAAATGATTACGTAAACTAGGAATGGTCCGTGATATTTACATATCATAAACCTTACCCTTAATTGAAGAACATTTTACAAAAATATATCATTTGAATGCTAAAATTGGATTGATGCCGTAATGGCAGAAACGCACGATATGTATATATAGGAATTATTATTCCAGTCATTAGAGTGCCCTTAACCTGTACTTAAAGAAGAGAGCACTACAATCATAAAGCTATACTCAAGTCTATTTTTACTACATTTATTATGTAGTTGTACAAAAATAGAATTCATTTGATTTGGTTATGTAATTTACTCGCATTAAATTTAATATAATTATACAATTTTTTTTGTATTTTTAATTGTCTTAAAAGTGTAAGTTTTCATATTAATTGATTTCGGATACGAATGATGGTCAGTTTACAAGGTTCATTAGTAGCCGATATGTCAGAAAGTCAATAAACCTCAGAAGTGATATAATCCTCTTAGGAATTATATTCATTACCGATTATAACTGCTAATGAACTTTCACTAAAACTGATTTACAAATAATCCCCTTAAGGATCTTAGATAATTTGCAGTTCATTGAATTCAAGAGCATATGCTAATGATTATTTCCCTAAAGGGCATTTCAGCATTATGCAGAAATTGCGACTTGATGCTAAACAAGATTTTAACTAATTTCTTAATTTTTAAGCCCTTGATAATGAGGATTACGCATCTTTTAACTTCGAACAATTACAACACACTCAAGGGCCTCTATATTACCAATTAGGTGAATGGGGCAACAAACACTAAAATGTCTAGGGGGCCATTCTTTGTTTAATCATGCCATTTGGTGCAATGATGTAAAGAAATTCATCGTAAACCTTAAGGCGACCATTCAAGGTTCCATCAATATATATATATAGAAATAAGGATGCTTACAGTGTAGTATTATAGTGTGAAATAGTTTGTCAAAGTATGAACCTTCTTGTATTCTAATGTTTAGAAACATTAAATCTTTCGTTACGTATATGTTAACGATGCTTCACCTCAAGCACCACGTTTTTAAAAAATACACAAATTACGAAAAATGCTAATTAAAGCAAAACTTTTTCAATTTTGAAAGTGGAGTTCTTATCCTAATTTATTCATACAATCTGGTAATGGACTGATCAAGAGGTTAGCAACAGGCATTTTGCTTATCCATCATAGTGCTCCACTTGAGGTTTCTGTACCTAAAACGATCACCAACATCCTATTACGTCTATCATAACAAAGTAAATACGGTTTCTAAACGCACAGCTCCTATATCATATAGCGGCAATAAAAAGTGGATAAAAATTGATGGAGGAACATTTGATAACTTCAAATATCATTTCCTATCCAACTCCATCGTTATCGTCAAACACATTGGGGCGTTAACGCAGAATCGATCCGTAACGAAATATTTGCAGCGGAAGATTGTAAAATCTTTCGCAATCATCGTTCCTTCGAAAATTCATCTTAATCAAAGTCGACGACATGAATGACAGCTTGGGTTTTATAATGGGTCACATACAGAATTTCAACAGCAGCGTCGGCGTTTCAAATACAAAAAAACAACATTTTATATGAAATCCGAAAAAGGTCGCTGGTGTATCGATTTTAATTGTATTAGAAGGCGAGAAAATGGACCACACATTTTCAGTGAAATACTATATTCACGTGTATTATTTGAATATTTGGGAAATGTTTATTTTTAATATCTGAAAACAAAGAACAATGGAACTCTCAAAAGCACGAGACCCAAAACAGCACGTGCATCTTCTAAAAATGCGCGTGACTGTGACGTCACACACGTATTAAAATCAATGCATATTAGAACCCAGTGATTAGTGATTTAATCAAAAATATTCACCTGCTTAAAAGGTTAGTAGTGAAAGTTATATTACAATTTAAGATACCCTATGAGATATTCGTGTACAGTAGAAGCACTTTCGGATTTTCAAAATACACCCGTTTGGTGCATACGTACTTAGTTTCTTTACAAAATAATTGATTTACACACCTGGAGTGCACGTTGTTAACACGATTATTCCTTTATGACTATTAAGTCGTTTATTAATTTATATGTGTTGATTACACCCTCAACATGTTAAAGAACCCAATAAGGAAAAAAATCACATATTGCAAAGTGCCCAAGGTACTAAAGGAACAAGATCATTGCTGCCATATTAAGAACTTATATTGATTGCGATACTAATCGACATGCATTATTGAAATGTTGTGCAATAAGATATTCAGTATGTTAGAGCAAAGCAATTTAATTAAAATTCTCCGCCTCGATAAGAGTGTATAAGAGATAGAAAAACGTATCGATCCAGTGATAAAATTCGTCTATAATGAAATTTGAGCGGAATTCTCAAGTGCAAGTTTGCTCTAGTTTCTCCTAGTATATATTATAAAATATGATGATTAAATATTACATCGATTGTGTACATTTTTAGATTATATATTTCGCTTCATTCGCTTATGTCGTTTGACCGCAGGTATTAATTCTATATGTGCATAAGTAATATAAAGACATAAGACTTGATGAAAAGAAGGCCTAACAGTGAAACTTGTATAGATTTCTATCATTTTTATATCTTATTAAAATGTAAGCTTCTATGGTAGGTGAAGGGTGTTGTTAGTCTCATGCTGCTAGGTGCAAGTGACGGATAAATTTGAATAACTATCAGAACAGCGTTTATCCATTAGGGAAATAAAAGATGTCAACAAAATGCGTAAATGCATATTAGGTTTATAAAAGCTTGTTGATGTCAACCGCATGGCGCTATTCTAATTTAGTTTTAAAAATAGTTGTGCACTGTGTAATATGATGAAAAGGCTTATTATATTCAGTACATTTATTTTGTCATCTGAAAAGATATTAGACATTTTCATTACTTTTAATAGCCACCAAATCCAAATGTGAATTTAACTTCTATAAGAGGGTTTTAGCAGTTATTACAAGTGTTAAGGAGTCCTTAATAATTTCAAAGGGCATAAAGGGATTAAGAACCGCTGATTTAGGGAGTGTAGTATTGTAGATATTTCTTAACTATGTCCAAATTAAAAATTGGATAAATTCTTATTTAATTACTGAAATTCTCATTGCTGAACGGAATCTGAACAAAAGTCGTCATTGAAATTAATTCATAAGTTGTGTTATTTTATAATTTCATATTCAAAGTGTTTCAATTGTTTCTGTTCACGAAAACCAAAATCGCGAATATCCCACATTAATATTTGGAAGTGATGATTTGAAATGATAAAGTACCGCTAATAATAAATAATCCATGCAAACATTTTATAAATGTGCAACAGTTGGGAAATATTGATTATGAAAATTTTATTAAGCTTACCTGACACTTCCCTTCAGGTGCTCACCATTAATTTATATCCCTTGTCATTCATAGGTGCGTAAAGCAAAAAGCGTTACAGAGCAGGTGTCCCTCCATCAGAGATACGGACAAGAGGAACCCAAGTCAGAAACCAAAGTATAGAAATAAGAGTCGAGGGATGGCATCAGGTAGTAACCTAGGCAACACATCAATCTAAAGACAACAGCAACGCCACCTGTAACGATTTCATATACTAACAGCATGTCAAACTGAAGTTAAAGACGATCATGTACACTACACAAAAAATGGTTTGTTCTAGCATTTACGAGGCTAAAAATGTATATCAGAAACCTGAACACTTTAGATATAATTGGTAATATCATACTGTGATGTTCCCATGTCACATCTGCATTTTTCTATGTAGAGATGTTGAAATAGTATACATATCAAAGAAGGTGGAAATGTTATAAATGGAGCACAAATTAGTGTTTCTGTATACGGAGAAATTCTATATACTGACCGAAATATGTTACAACAGACATAACGCCCATGGTCATTGATGATAATGATAATAATGATGATGTCTTCAATAAGTGTTCAATTTCCGATCATGTCCATATATGGCACTGTCCATTAATATCCATACAAATAACCATGCTTTGTCCACAAAAAGCAAAGGTCCTTCCTCTTTGTTAAGCAGTTTCCAATAGGTAAATGTTGTTAGATTTTACTCTCTAGCGAAATACTTTTTGAGGTGAATTTTGTTAGCATCACCATGTCCATTATCGAACATTTCCCATTCGTCTACTGACAAATTCAATTTTTGGCACAAAGTTCTAAAACATGTTAAAAAATGGGTCAATTGAAAGTGCAGAAAGTGCCCAGCTTTCAATAGACGTCTTTCACAATGCATTTCTTGTAAAAAAAGTTATAGAAATATTCCACTGTAATACTATTTGGCTCGTACAAAAATGCAGTATTTTAGTTGACAGGTCGATGAATACCCAAAGGGTGTGCCTGTGAGATGGAAAGCAATGGCTGTCACCATAACAGAAATCAATTTTTGTTTTGACATGCATGACATCGACAAAGATATTTTTTCAGGAAGTATATCTGTGTAGTGCACGTAAAGACTGTAACCAGCTAGAGGTTATAATTTACTAGGCTTTTTAACATTCTCAGTGGATTTGCACCTTTCTGATTATTTTAAATCTGGAATTCGGATCATCTTTAGAAGGATAAGATTTGAGATAATTTTTAAACTGTGGACGAAATGAAGATTCTGAGAATATAAACAAATAATAATATAAAACTAAAATGTGTCGTAATTGACATAATGCTAGGAATGGCTTTAATTATCTTTTTTATCGCTGCGGTTTCGGCAAAATCAGCTAATTAAATAGTCTTATATTGTTTTAAATGAGTTATTAACAACTTGGAATGTCACAAATTTAACTGCGCAGTCATATTTAAAATAACAATTTAGCTTACTAAGTTTATCTTCTCTTTTGCTTAACCAATCCTGTAAATTTCTACTAGATCAAACCCATTTTATAAACACCATTCTTAGGCAGTTAGTTTTAAAACAGCTGCTATAATTTTCATGTTTTTCACCAGTAACGTTGACTGGCTCAAACTCTCTAATTTTCAAATTTGCCGCTTTGTCGTCTGCATCTGTGACATGTGGTGCCCTCATGCGGTGGTAATGCCCAGAAATCCACTTGGCAGATGTCCGCTTGATGGGAAATACTTGATATTTATTCGTTCCCCGCAGAAATGTAATGTTTGTCCAACCAAATGGAATTGAAAAGCTACCCAGCGTATTTTCCCAGTTTTGACAGAGGACATACTAACGCTTGGTGAAGAATGGCCTTGAACACAGCGTTTAATGAACTATAATTTAAGGTAATGATGAAACTGCATGTATGGTTATGTAACTCAACATAATTCTTTTTACCCCCACTAGGAACTAAATATCCAAATATATGCTACTGCACTGTTTCATATGCTGTTAGTACATATTCGGGTGTGTCAGTTTGATTGATGAATTCAAAAATGAATGCTCGAATTGGTCAAAGATCGAGTTTATATGCAATGTACTTATAATTGCAACATTGGCTATATGCATGATTTGGGAAGTATATCTTGGGTCATAAATGCTGTTACTAAATGTGCTTTAATGACACCATGAATCATAGCTCAGTAATATAAAATGTATACGAGTCAAAAATTAAAGGTAATTACTTGTAGTAAAGGAATTACTTGAAGTTGACATCCATAAGTTGAATTGTATATATTGGGCGTTTGCTGATATCACCCTTAACTTAAGTGGTATCACAATTAATATATGTTTTAGCTATAGTAATTGACATTTAGAGCATGAGTTGTCACTTAAAACTGAATTTGCTATTTCAGAAAATAATGGGATATTTTACAGCTCATAACACTATTCTGACACTACAACTGATTTTCCTATTAAGCTATTTTGGGAAAATTAACTCCTGGCAATTTGCCCCAAATCTTTTTTCCACAGGTATGTAACTTAGTTTACACACACGTATATTTAGTATTTATATGCATTGTATTATTTAGTCACAAATAGCCTATATACATTCGTAATACATTACTACCTTAAATAAACTTTATTATTCCTTCATTAGATTTAGATCGGAGATTAAAGTACTATGAAGTTATACATGCTTCAAGTATTGCACATCATGTCGTTAAAAGGGGAATTAATCCTAGTTCCCATAAATACAACTTGATTAAAGAAGTAAATTTTCAAGCTTTAGGAAGGTAACGGCTGATTTATTTCAATATTAATTTAAATTATTTCGTTCACTTGAAATTATGACACAAGTAAGAATGCTTCGTTCCCAAGTGCTGAACACATTATTTTTGCAATGTTTTTTTTAAATACTTTACAATTCATGTAGTATTTATCTCCTGTGTTATAATTGCTTTAATTTTTTATAATTTAGAGACTTTCGTCTTATGTTAAACCCAAGGAATGAAATTTTATCATCACAATTCAGAGCATTTTCTCTGGATGCAAATGGAAATAAAAAGCAGGTTGTAGTCGACCAGGACAATTTTTATGAAGGGCGGGTTTTTGGTAAGCATTAGGAATTGTTTTGTACGTATATTATTAGCATACTTCCCTTTTGTTGAATTTTGCATTTAAATATTTATCAAGATAAATTAAATTATCCGTTTTCTTGTCTTTTTCAATCGGTTGTTCTTAAGAATTAAATACCATAACCTATATTAAACTTGGTTTATTTCCAGGTGAGAAAAGATCAGATGTAAGCATGCATTATGAAGATGGATTAATGACAGCAACAATAAGGACTTCTGAGGACACATATATTTTTGAGGTTGGCTCTTTCAACAATTATTTTGCGTCACAAATTTTGTTTGTACTATTTATATGTTGATAGGAAATCATTATCATTTATCTTTTCATTCATTCAACCACAAATTTATGGTTCTTTCTTGTAGCCAGCATGGCGACATGTAAAGAAACAAAGTAATCACTCGATGATTGCGTATAGGACGTCTGATGTCACCTACAGCTGGGATAATGAAGAATTTGCTAAACAAAAGTAAGTTACTTGTGTGCATCTTCTGCAGCGATGGATGAGTTTTAATTTTAAGATTTATTTCATTTTAGTCTGAAAGTATGTGGTTACATAAAGGAAGGTAATGACATTTGTTTGTCCTGTTAAAACTTCACATCTTATTAGATTTAAACTTTGCTGATATTTGTTCCCTTCTCTTCAATTGGTAGGCGATAATATGACAAAGCACAATCCAGCTACTGATAATATGGAGCACATCAGCAGAACAAAAAGGCACCAGTCTGATCCCGAGTTTGATCATGCAAAAAGCCGTTGCCCATTGCTGCTTGTAGCCGATTATCGCTTCTACAAAAATATGGGAGGCGGCAGTGAAAAAAGCACGATAAACTATCTCGTTTCACTTTTGGATCGTGTTCACAAAATTTATGTGGAGACCATTTGGAGAGACAGTCCTGACTCTCCTGGTTTCAATGGCATGGGATTCGTAATAGAAGAAATTAATGTGCATAAAGAGCCAACCCCTGTTCTGGATGGACGAGTGCATTATAACATGGAACGGACTGAATGGAACGTTCGAGATTTATTGGAGGTATGCTTTTGTGACGCTCTCCCAAAAACCTATTATTAGTTTAATAGCAAGGGGAATTCTATTGCAGAGAAACCGCAACTAATTAATTACAGGTGTCTTTTCATTATTTCCTAAATGTTGAAGGTTTTTAGCAGAGAGTCAAATCATCGAAGTTTTTGCTTGGCACATCTCTTCACCGATATCAAATTTGATGGCGGTATTTTGGGCCTAGCATATGTAGGTTCAGCCCGTCGAAATTCTGTAGGAGGAATATGTACACCAGAATATTTTAAAAACGGTTATACTCTGTACCTGAATTCTGGTTTGAGCAGTTCTCGTAATCATTATGGGCAAAGAGTTATAACCCGTGAGGCAGACTTAGTTACAGCACATGGTAAATTCATATTCATTTTTTATTATTTCGTAAATATTCGAATACGATCATCACGCTTTATATTTTTTCTGTCACCAATGTCTTCCTTCTATCGCTGGAAAACAGAATTTGGTAATTATCTAATGGTATTTCGTATTGAATGCCCATGAATGCATTTTTAGTAAACTTAGTAATATGTAACGATTCTTTTATCTTTCAAGGACATAACTGGGGAAGTGAGCACGATCCTGACACCAGGGAATGTTCTCCAGAATCGACAAAAGGAGGATCATTTCTGATGTACACCTATTCTGTACGAGGATATGATCAAAATAATAAGGTAATAAAGAAGTATCTGTAGTACTAATATTTCAATTATGATATTCTTTATATCTGAATTTTGCTTTCTTCTGTACTTTAACATATGTTCAATTTGTCCATGTATAGCATGATATGCTGTATTTCCCATGCATATCCATGCATTGCATGTACCTTAATTGTTTTGCTACTGCTTAAGGCAGTTTTGTACAAGCTAACAAATCACCCGATGCTTCAAATATAATTTTTTATTGAATTACATTAAAGTAAAGTACCGCTTATAAAGCTGAAACTTGAATTGTAAATTTCATCTGCATATATTACAAAAGATGACTGATATTTTTGCAGCTGTCTTCAGCCCTAAGTACATTTGACATCGGGCAGGTTTTTCAAGATGTATGTAGTTAAATAAATATTTGATTCATATTGTTAGCAATAAGAACTAACAACATTTTCCTATTTCATACCATGTATGAACAGTAACATACATTGCATTTCTATGATCATAAATGGTTGTAGACTGTATATGGAATATGGCTAACATTACTGTACAGCATATGAAACAAAATGCCTTACATGGTCAAACATCATTTTTTCCACCTGGGGTCGTTAACGGTTTTATTTTTGTTTATAGCGTTTTTCTCCCTGTAGCTTACGATCGATTCGAGCAGTTTTGGATTCCAAATCTAGTAAATGCTTTAAAGGTATTTTCTATAATATATTTTGCATTTTTTTAGCCATTGTTATTAATTTTAAACACATCTAACTTGTTAACATCATTTTTGCCAATGAACAGAACCACAGGAATCGTTTTGTGGAAATTCAAGGGTTGAATCAGGAGAACAGTGCGATGTTGGATTGATTAGTACTGATGCTGAAGACATGTGTTGCGATCGCTCTTGTGCGTTGAAACCAGGTGCCAATTGCAGGTAAATGTTAATGTTTTCATGTATGCAGATCTCAAAATGTGTTTAACTAAATATTTTTGTTTATATTTAATAGTGATAAAAATTCCCCTTGTTGTCGTCAGTGTACTTTCATGGGACTTAACAACAAATGCCGGGATGCAAATCCCAATACATGCGAGAAAGATGCAATGTGCGAATATCCAATTTTTTGAAATGATGGTTTGCTTTGTGTTTGGTGTAGCGAATGTGTGTCGATGTGATTGTTTGTTATCAGTGGTTATGTTTCCTATGCCTATTTACCGGGAAGTCTGCAGAATGTCCAAAATCTCCTCCAGAAGATGACGGAAGGGAATGCATTGATAAGTAAGCCAGATTGTTTTGTTTTTTTAAATATTTGCAAATGGAAATATTTGATAAACCGATTTTTGTGATTTAGGGGGCGCTGCTATGGCGGCGAATGTAAACCTTATTGTGAGACTATGGGAAAGACATCTTGCATGTGTGACGTTGGTAATTATTCTTTAAATGCTTATTTCCTAATGATGTATTGCACTGTTCTGTGAAGTATCATCCTCTCAAACAGAATTGAGTGGTTTTTCAAAGTATTTCAATTTTTGCTTCAGTGGCAAATTCGTGCAAACGCTGCTGTAGATCCAGACCAAATATATCTTGCGCTCCAATTGAGCCACACGAAGTTTTACCAGATGGAACTCCTTGCATTCATGGTTTCTGTAATAAGGTAAATATAAAATATCAATCTCAAATGCAGTATATGTGCAAAGTGTGTTAATAAATGGTAATTGGTCCGTTTAGGGTATGTGCGAAAAGACAATTCAAGATATTGTGGAGCGGTTTTGGGATATCATTGAAGATATTAACATAAATACTGTTTGTAAGTAATTATTAGTAATTATTCCGTAATTTAGTAGTGTTTACATTACTTGCTACTTGGCAGAAATTCTTACCCATTTGAATTACAGTGAAATTTTTAAATGATAACATCGTTGGAACCGTAATCATAGTTTCCTTGGTCGTTTGGATTCCTGCAAGCTGTTTTATAAGTTACATTGTAAGTATAAGATCGTCTGTTTTAATTTGTACTATTTCAAGTAAATTGAAATTAAGAAAGCATTGTTTTCCTCAAGTTATCTATCAGTGTATAAGTTACTGTATTTATAGAACTCTTTCTCTAACAGGATCGAAAACGTCATAGGGCTGCGATGGATTACCAGAAATTGAATGTGAGTAATACGCATGTTGGCAAATTCCCAATCAATTGCCAGATTTCAAGAGTTTTAATTTTATCTTAGGCAAATTCCATAAATTATGTCGGAGAACCCAAAAAAATTATCCATGTGAGATCCGTTGGTAGAAATGGAATGACCCCAACACTGCGTGGGAACTCATCATTTCATTGGACTCCTGGTCCTCGTATTCGTTTACACGACACCCCAAATACGGGCTACGCTATGTACAATCATTAATATACATGTGCAAACATGTAGATACCCGGTAATATATATAGTACGTGTACATAACACAATGAGCAGAAAATCTGATTCCAGCGCATCATGGATTCAGTGTAGCTGCAAGACTCGTAGAAACTTTAAGTGTAGCCCATATGTGACTTATGATGAAAATGGTCCATCACCAAAATGGACACCCCAATTGGGACAATGATTCAAAAGACTATATACAGTAAAACTGTGTTTGAAGAATAATCGCAGCCAGTAATGTAATGCAACGGCCTTGTTTAAAAACATCTTGAGAATGCTGTGTATTTCTATATGTGAATCAACATATTGGACTGCTGTAATCAACAGGCGTGGCTACTAGCTCACTCGTTATTCATTTTTTAATTAAAACGTTTTGTGATTCTATACTTTCGTCATTGATATTTTAAAAAGTATTCTTTCAGATTTCAATTCCCATTCATTTATGCCCTCTTTTGGGACCCATGTGCTGTTATTGCCCCATTCTATTCAAATTTCGTATGCTAGCGATTGATATCTCAATTGAGTGGTTATTTAGTTTACAAATTACGAATATAATATGAACCAGCCCCTTACGTAAATTCTAAAATACTTTTTTCGTCTCACGATTAAAATTTTTAAATGTTCCGCCAATTTTAACCAAGCTGGTGGGCAATGTATTCTCGCACATTCTGACTTTCGGTGGAATACTCTTTTGACTTCAAAATTGGGCAAAGTTGGAAATAGTTTTAGAAATATTATTGATCAAATATATAATGATTGTCAACATTTTTTTAAAATAGCGGGAAATAGCCATTGCAAAAGCGTAAGTAAAATAAAACAATAATTTGCGAATTCTTGAAAATATGGTACCAAGCAAGAATATGCAAGAAACGAAATATCCGAATGCTGATATTCAACGCTTGAAGCGGAAAAGCGCCATTTCTGTCGTCTGTAATCGCGTATATACTTGATTTATTTTTTAAATGAGGTTTTTCGGTAGTTTCTCTCTTCCGTATTCAGTTTCCTAGAAAACAACATTATATCCGTACCCGTGTAAGTATGTTACAAACTGTTTGTATTATAATATTATAATTGTTTGTGTATAATTGAGTTACTTTTAAGTGAATTAGAATGTCCTGTCATATAGGGACTTTATGCATGCAAAGAGTTCAAGTAGGTAATACAGTTCATTTAAATCAAACTTATAACGTAATAATATGAGGCGTTGTCTTAGAAATGCACCTATGCCAATGGTACTTGTAACATAGTCAATATACATAATATCTGATTGTCATTATCATGTGAAAGTGGCTTGAAAATGATCACCATCTGTGAACTTTAGAATCCTCTTGAGGCTGACAATTCTTCTTCTTATAGGGTGCTGTTAATCAAATGTTGTAAAATGACTAACACAAGGGTGGCTATGACCCTTAGCAACAGTATAATAGGAGTGAGCATTTTGGCAATGCCTTACTGTATGAAAATGGTAGGTATAATGCATATTTTCTCATAAATTATTGCATTCACTACATGTATTTTTATTAGATAATTTTTACATCTTTCATCTTGTTTTCATGATAATTTTGTTTCTTGGATTTGTTAACACTTCATGTCTGTGCTTCTAGTGTGGACTTATGCTGGGAACTCTGATGCTTATTTTAAATTCTTTATTGACACGATTTACGTGTCATCTACTATTAAAGTCTGCTGTTGTTTCCAGGAAAATGACATTCGAATTTATAGGTATGTTCATTTCGAATGTTTTCCCCAATTACTCATATTATGTAATAATGTGCATGCAATGCATTTATTTATTTTTTTGTTGTCATTTTAGCAAATCACACATTTGGCAAAATTGGAAAATTGGCTGTGGAGCTAAAGTAAGTAACTACATTATTGGACGATGTTTAAAAATGTCATTGCACAATCAATATTTAAAATGAATTTAGTTGCATAATAGTCATGTAATTTTTATAGAACTTAGTTTAAGTGAATTTTATTTTCTTCATAATTGCTTTTAGCATAATTGGCTTCATGCTGGGAATCTTGATTTCATTTTTTGTCGTTATTGGAGATTTAGCACCAACATTCACAGCTGGGGTTTTACAAATAGAGGTATGATAAAATAACTAATTGACAATTACAGTGTTGCCTATTAACAATTGAATTGCTGTTGTTTATACCCTTTTATTTTTTGCTCTTTATAGAATACACCTTCTTTAAGGTTTATCATACTTATAATTTTTGGTTTTGGTGCAGCATTGCCTTTAGCCATGTTAAGAGAAATTGACTCCTTAGCTCACATTAGCATGCTGTCCATTTTGTTTTATATCACTCTTGCACTTAAGGTAATTATACATTTTATGAAATAATATTTACTTTGCAATTTATTTCTTAATTTAGATTCAAGTTTTAATTTCTGCTTATTTATCATTTTAGACTATATTTGAAGCTATGCCTGTGATAATTGATGGAGATTGGAGTGATAATGTTAACCTCTGGAAGCCATCTGGAATTCTTCAAAGTTTACCAATATTTGCATTAGCACTTTCATGTCAAACGTAAGTTTCGTGTTTATCAATACCCAGTTTATTTGATAAATCCATCAAAAAACACTTTATATATTTATTTATTTTTACAATGTAGGCAAATATTTGAAATCTATGATTCATTACCTGAACCATCATTGAAGCATATGAACTCTGTGGTAAAAATGGCCATTAATTTATGCACGGGGCTCTATTTGGTGGTAAGTTCTTTTATTTTATACATAAATGGAGGAGATGAAATACTACTGTTGCATACACTGTTACCTTCCATGCACTTGGATGCCCAAAATATTTATTATTTATCGTTGCAGGTTGGAATATTTGGATATGTAGCAAATTGTGAAAATGATTTCACTGGTAACATCTTAATGCATTTCACGCCAGGATTATCTACAGAGGCCATAAAGATGCTGTTTGTTTTAGCCGTTGCACTTAGCTTTCCATTGGTCATTTTCCCTTGCAGAACAAGCATTCATTCCCTTATTTTCAAAAGGGTAAGGCTATTATCAATATTTCTTTGTAGTAGATTTTGCTGTTGAATTAGAAATGTGCGATTATTACGATAATATTGATGTAATGTTCAATTAAAATATTTTCATTTTGTGTTTTTACAGAATATTGTTTCTTTCGAAGTAAGTGGGAACTACATTCCAGAAACAAGGTTCAAGATGATAACTTTTGTTATAGTAGCTGCCACTCTTATTATCGGAATTCTTTGCCCAAATAGTAAGTGAACAATTTCTTAGTACATCTATTAGTAAATTTACTTGTACATCCATACTTAATTTAGATGTAATTTATGCAAATATGTTAATGATACTTCATTAACTTCATTAACTAAGAAATTGCACATTTTAACTACTGCATGAGAACAATTAAGAACTAACACATACTTTTCGTTATTTGATTTGTTTTGCAATTTTCCATTTACAGTCGAAATTGTTCTTGGATTTGTGGGTTCGACAATTGGCATTTTAACTTGCATAATCTTTCCGGCTTTAATGTTTGTGCAACTAGTCTCGAAACACACGTTTGAGAAATGGGGAGCACAGGTAGGAATATTAAAAGTGTGCTTTGCATTTATGACCTCATGGTTTTAACATGTTTTATGGTTTGTAGATGGTTTTGATTGTTGGGATAGTCCTCTTGGCATCTTGCACTTGCGCAAGCCTTTATTCACTTTCAAGTTCCTATGACGAGGGAGAGCCTAAAAATGAAGTGTTGATGAATATTGCTAAAACAAACGATCTTCCGGATTTAAGTTTAATTATCTCAAAAGCTTCGATGGCCCCGCAGTCTCAGAAGATTGATGAAAATTTAATTTCAAACCAAGTAGGTAAAGAAACATTTCAACGTTGGCTATAAAAAAAAGTTAATTTTGCTTTATAATGCCTGTGTTTATTAATCGATGATTTCATAATTTTAGTTACCAATAGGCCATCCGATTTTATCACTCGTACTTTAGCACCTGCTATGTCTAAACTTGAGAAGCAAAACGTTGAAGATCCTGTCAATTTAGGTATAATTTAGGCAATTTAGGTCATTTTTATCCATTATACATTTTAAGGATCTCCAATAAATGAAGTGTATTCTTAGACGTTTATACTTTCAATTTTCAGCTGCACTGGAAGATGGACACAAGCGACAAGAGCCTCCTGTTCCCCAACCACCAGACGAACAACTCAATGAACAGGAAAAATTTAAAGATATGGTACAGTCTATTAACTTTTTTCAACTGATCGCCTTCTACGTTTTTCTCACATAAGCAGCCTCTGATAATAAAACGATTTAATTTAACAGGTTTTGGGTATAATAGACAATAGAATTGAGTTGAAAACCAATGAGGTTAATAAAGATTTGGATGATAAGTCTAAAGGTCCAGCGGCAGGCATAGCAAAGATATTGGAAGACAATAGCAAGGCTCTTCAACACGTGAGTTGCAGATTTCAGTATTAATAGTACTCTATGTAACGAATCGCTTAACAATGCTATTTGCCATTCATTTATTATGACCCATTTCACGGCTAATTAGTAAATGAAATATGACTGCTTAGTAAGGATGTATTTTTAATTTTGTTCAATGTGTTTTGTATTTTCATTTCCAGCAAGAAGAAATATTAAGAAAATTGGAAGTTCAGCAGAAGGAACAAAAGCAGCTGTTGGATGAGCAGCGTGAAATTTTAAAGGAACTTAAGGCGCATGAAAAAAGTCATGACAACACTGCTGATGGAAATAATCTCCCAGATAAGTCCAAAGTTGATCTAACTACTTCTTTAAGTAAATCTGTACCTGTTAAGCAGAAAGAATTGATAGCTGATGATGATAAATTGACTATGGGAAATCCCCTGTTTTCTGAAGTACGTGAAAATGGTTCATTTCCCATGGATGCAATTGTTACAAATGATAATTTGAGGTTGGCAGTTAAACATAATGAAGTTAATATGCATAATAAGAATGCTACCCAACAAGATGGAGATAATCCTGAGAAAAAAGCTGAATTGTCTCAGATCAACAATTCGACTATAATGAAACAGCCGAAGATCGGAGTTTTAAATAAAATTCTCCAGTCAAAGCAAATGCTGAATGCCAAGATAACTAATGCCGTAAATAATGAGCCATATAATGCTGAACATCCTAAACTGCCAGAGAACGTTTCTGCTTTAGCATCTGTTCAATGAACATACAAAAATCATTTCCAGACATCGGATGATCGTTAAGCTATGTGTTCATCAAAGTGTCCTAAACCACACTTGTCTTAAAATACTAAGTCAAAAGTATCATGAAATGTGCTCACACATAATTGTTATTTAAGTCACATTGGATATCTGCCAAAATGTGATTTAAAATTGTGTTATTTTAAATTCCTGCGAGTGAATTTTTGATTAACAATGTATACATCATGTGCAAAGTAACACATGGAAATGTTCGTCAAAAAACTGTACAGCAATGCTGTTTTAAAAAAATAAAATAAAACTCCTTTAAAAACAGAACTGGCTTTGTTCTAAAAAAAAACTAGTAGCTTTTTAAAAAGAATAAATGTGTTTTATGGTCAAACAACACTCTTTATTCAAAAAATATTTTCTTAAAAAAATGATAAAACGGGTGAATTAGTTTCATTCAGTTTACATGGCGTTTTATCCTAAATCGCGTTAGGTCTGGTCATACAACCCCGTGCATTAAATCCAAATACTTTATCAACATATTTTTGTTTTTACAAGTGATTTTAATAATGAAACTTGACGTGCCTCACGCATATATTGAAGAGTACACCAGACCCTGGATATTTTTGCAAAATTTGACAATCTCCAAATGATTTTTTTTTTAATTGGCTTGCTGAGATAGGAAGGATAACTTGTATGGAACTAGAACAGCTTCTTGGCAAGTTTGTAAGATTTTAAAATTTTACAAAAATATCCAGAGTCGAGGACAATAGCTAAGGCTAGCATACCGGCCTCGTCATTATCATATAACAGGATGGAGCTTAAGAGCACCCACATTGATGAGTATTCAGTGTCTCTGCCTCCAATCACAAACTCATTTTGCCAAGATGTGCCAAATTTCAAGTTCTCCGATTTTACACACTTTGTACTTATTCTATGTACAGTGGCAGTATTTTCTCAAAGAAGGGATATCTGTAATGCACAGCGAGTCGTTATTGTAACGATTTACTCGACTAACGTCTTTTAGAACATCAACAATTTCCTCATCCAAAAATCGAACCGTTCCTTCAAACTCCGCATCCCCCGGATCGGTCACTACTACCACTGTGTAATCTTCGGTTTTCTTATGGAATTTATATTTTCCAAAGTTTTCCGTCGGCATGGATATGTCCACTCTTGTCAGTGACTTCAAAGAGTATTCGGCACACACGTTTCTTTTAGCTTCGGTGATGCTGTTTACGATGGACAGAACTGCGTTTCCTGCGACCATTGACTTTGAATCTTTAACCTCACCTTGTCGCACGGTTTGGCAGGCACACCAATGGTCTGGAATGCCAGCATCGGCACAAGTCCGCCAGTCTGGAATTTCATTGAAGAGGCTGATGCCTCTGGGCGCATGCCCTTGTTGGTAAATGTCCGAGCGAACCTCGAATTCTCCTTTAAGCATGTCCAACAGTGTTTCGTGGATGTCAAACGAAGATGTCAGTCGTTTGGCATTGGCTTCGATCTGTTCGATGAGGGAAGGATGTGCTTTGCGAAACCATTCTGGAAATGTGAATATCAGTAGTGGAAGGCTTTCTTCCAGCTTTCCAAAGTAGGTTTTCCTTATGGGTCCAAATCTCATTCCGTGATCACTCATTAAAATAAATATGGTGTTGTCAAAGGCCCCAGAATGGAATGCAGTGTGCATCATGTCAAAAAGCATGGGATCCACAAATTGAGCCCAATTGAAGTTATCGTGAGTAAGGCCGCTAGTATGAAAGTAACCAAAGTGAAGTTTGTCTTTCATCTTGAGAACGAAATCCCTCGTCCAGTTGACGAGCACAGGAACTTGAACTCGGTTTGCGAAACATTTATAATCGTGCGGATTCCATGCTGTTCTCGGCACCGAATGATGCTCTGCGGAGAACAGCGGTCTAAGATAGTAGTCCGTGGGCTGCTGTCGAAACCCGTTCCTTAACGAATTAAAAGTCGCGATGATGTAAGAGTCTTCGCCAAACGCCGTGCGATATCCCTTTCTGGAAAAGTTTTTCCAAATGAAGGGGCTCGCATCGTACGGTCCATAACGGTCTTTTTTCATTTTATCTTCTGACTTGCCTGCCAATATGGTCATTAGAATTGGGAATGTGTTATCTCCGAGCTTGTTGTAACCTAGCATTTCAATACCTTTCATAGTCTGCATAACGAATTGTGAGGATTTTTTCATTTGTCGATGAAAGTTTAACCTGGATACCGAATCCAAAGTGAAAATGATGACACTTAGTTGAAGTTTTTTCGCTCCCTTTGAATCGCGACTGAGATTTGCATTAATATCACACTTTTTTTCCAAGTTTGGTTTAATTTGGATGGCAGCGTAAAAATCTGTGTAAATAAGCGTATCATTGTTAAAGCACTGAATACGGACGTAGTCCCGAATTACACGATAGGGCAAGTAGATATCCACGCACTCCCGTTTTGAATATCTGTGAGACATAAATTTATATCATTAAAGGTGAATTTATAAGCAATTATTATTATGTACAGTAGAGCCCCGCTAATCCGAACTAATTGGGACCGGGGCCTTTAAATTTATAATTGGGAGAAAGCATTTGAGTTAGGGAATTATAGGTGGTTTTTTTACATATATAATGTTTTAAATTTAGTTTATTTTTTACACGTTATTGTGCACGTGTATGTAAATTTCATTCAGTTTGGTTCATTGTAAGTTATTTTGTATTCTTATTTTAAAAACTACATGGATTTTCAGTACATACTGTAGTATTGAATTTTTCTTTTTCTTTGCCTAGCCTATTTTGGCTTTTTCGGTTTTCGGATTATCCAGAATTTCAGATTAGCAGTGTTCTACTGTATATAAGCAAATCGATTTGTCATAACAGCTGGAATAGTTCGCTATTTTTTATATCTTTCAATGTTGCCAAAAAGTGACAATGATAGGTGACATTGACAGTGTACAATGATATGATTGTTAATGTAATATTTGAGGATGCACAACATGGTGATTACACTTACCTATACTCATCCTTATCTTTGCCTCCCTTGTCACGCAATATTTCTGTAATACAGCATCGAAAGGATGATTGACTCTTTACCCCATATGCTTCCAACGATGTTTCTATCAAAACGATTTCGTTGTTTTCTGTCATGAATGTCAGCATGGGTAATTTTCCACAAGAGTTTCGAAGATTAGTAAAATTTTGTATTGCAATTAATGGCTTTATAATATCATTCAAAGTGTCCATGAATGGGATTTGGCAGCCAGGAGTTGAAATTGTATAGTGCGTTACATCAGTTGCAAATTTTGTCACTTTGGATCCAATAACGCGTAAATAGTCAATTGAGCTGAAATCAAGTACAGATTTGGAAATTGCCGAACTATTGATCCAGTAGTATGTCAGTAGCATTGGGAAAATGCAAATAGATGCAATAAATATAAGTGTCCGAGCGGGTATCTTGAACATCAGTAAGGAAAACATGGTTCACTGAAATAAACAAAGCATTGGAAGATATTAATTTAAGGGAAATTTGAATGTAAACAGTAATTACTCACAAAACCAAAATACTATAAATTTTTATTATTCAAACTAATGAATCTATAAAGTTATCACAATGAAAATATGTGTAAAACCTTGACAAGTAGTCGTGTTTGTTTCAATTAGTCCGAACATTGTTGCATTTATGGTTCTTCACAATTACTTGTGAAATTTGAACATATTATGTAGCAGGCTGTATTCATAATTCTGATATGTTGGGTTTCAGTTTCAAATATCTATAATAGATCAGTTTCTAATCAGATTAGACTGGCAATACAGCACGAAATAAAACGTAACCGATAGCGTAATGCCCCTTTTTACACGAGGCCGTATCAGCTGTTTTGCCGCACGAGGTTTTTTTTTCAGCGGAGTATGCTTTTCAATTTGTGCGTTCACACGATCCCGGAGACGTATCGTGTGAACGCACAGACAGAAAAGCATGCGCCGCTAAAAAAACCTCGTGCGGCAAAACAGCTGATACGGCCTCGTGTGAACGGGGTGTTACATCTTCATTCCAGCGACCGCAAGAGAACTTTTTCATTGATTCACGATTTTATACTCGTAAATCAAAGACAATTTCCTCTTTTATACTGCTGCTCAATTAATTTCTAGAATTTACATCACTCATGATAGTTGCCATATTAGCAGTAATTTAACCTCGACATGTTTTTTACTTGCCAAGAAATGTATTTAACCTTGGCACATGTATGGTTCTGGTTCATTTGAAATTTTTTTGTTCAAAGCGAGCCGGCAATGTATTTTCTTATACTGCTAGTAGGCCTATACTGAATGTTCAGCTGTAGATCAAAATTGAGTAGTCAAAGTTAAGCAATATACGTACAAATAAGTCCGCCTGTCTTTTCAATTTCTAAAACCATATTTCATGCTGAATTTTACCACTCTACTCGCCCTATACTGTTATGTTAGTTGTTATGATAAATATTTATATAGCAGGTTGTAGAAAATAAAATGTCTTTAAAGATTAAATTGCACAATGGAGTTTTATGATCCCCGTGGTGAACAACTTATTCAGTGTTGACTTATTCAGTTGTTGTTTTTTTTGTTTTTCAAACAACTTCACCCATACGTACGTTGGGACGTTCACTTCATTCAGTAGTGTAGTTTTCCATATCTTGTTGAATTTTGAATAGATTTACCGTAGAATCCCTTATCCATCATGATTAATTGGTTGGTTGGTTAATGAAAAGAACCGGTTAATCCGGAGTTTATATACTTCTTTGTATAGTATCATTAATCAGGAAATAATTTATGAAAGATGTGTGTCCAATGCCATACTTGTTGCTTATCGTACTGCACATGTACTCTATATACATACAATTTTTTGTTGTTGTACATATGTACAGGTGTATTTACTATGTACTTTATGATTTGTGGTGATATAATCAAGCGAATAGACTAATCAATGCATTTATACTGTCTATAACAGACGTCCATGTACACTATCATTCTCGAAAGCTCCACCGTTTTTATTTTGATTTTTGTATTTGTTGCTTTAGTTTAGTTACAATGTCATGACACTGCAGTGATTTATTTACACGGCAACCATCTTAAGTGCAAATGTTTTGTACTAATAACGTTGTAGCAAAGTTGTACGAAATTACAGTGAAAATCATACCTTTGTTTTGTGGTTAACGAACCGCACAATTCGGTATTCGTCCGGCCACGTACATATGACGAATATCAAATTTTTCATATTCAACTGCACAACCCGATAAATCCAAATTATTTGGCGAACATTTTTAAAAGCTTGCTTGTAAACGTTTACTACTCGCATGTACTGACTCGGCTTCGGGCCATCAACTAGCAACAGTTGCTTGGCAACCTTTCAATTTTCCATTGACGATTATGAACGATTATAAAAACGTGATCATGCTGCTGACGTTCATTTATTATTCAGTCTAGATTTGTTGCCATCCAGACAACCAAAAACTTTTCAAATTCATGTTGCTTTCTTGTGCGCTTAAAGCTCATATGGCTTACAATAATTGGTTATTATTATAAACCTGTGATGGTATCCTAATTTCCTAATTCTCGTGTGATGTAGATAATGAAATTTTTCCATAAATTTCTACGTCAATCATTTGTATATAACTTAAGTAACATACACGTTGTAAACCTGAAAAAGTTCTGTTTGAACAGGACATTGGGAAACAAGTTTTCAGTAACACAATTGTTCATTGTTCCTGTTTTTACTGGTTCAATGATTTTGTGTACGTTTTTCTGATTCTATATCATTTGATTCATTGTAAATCAATATTTGGTTATTAATATATTATATAGTGTTAACATTGGAACGCCTTCCCGCGCGCCACGCGCAATGAAGAACGTGCTGTTCTTCTTAATTGGAATTTGTTATTCAAATTCAAATTAGTTAGTTCTCGCTCGATTGTTCTGCTAATTAATGTTAAATTAAACTTGTTTTATTTGTTTAATTTGAATAATTACGTCTGCTCAAGTAATCATCATATAGAGTTTAATAAATAATGTATATTTGTGTCAATTTTCCGGATATGCCCAGAATAGAAGCTGTTAAATTATAAATAGTTAGGTAATCAAGAGCCTCCCCAAAACGAAATTATACCAAATACAGTAATTTTGTGTGTTGGTAATTGATGAAAATTGAAAATAAATAGAAACCCAAACAATGGCATGCTTACACTTACCGAGCTGGCTGGTTTAGTGATTATTCTATCCGTCTGACATTTGGGAAATCCTGGTTCCATTCTCGAGCGGATCGACTATCCTATCCTGCCAAGAAGCCTCCCTGTCTCTCTCTAAATATAGATTCTTTCTTTTCCAATTGTTTGTTGGTTTTTTTATTCCTGGGTTTACCATCTGCCAGTTGGGAGTTGGTTGTGTAACGGGTGTTTCCAGGTATGAGGTTTAACATGCTGCTTTGTATTAGCCAATCGAGCAGTTTACAAATTTAGAAAGTAGCTGACTGAAGCAAGGTCAATTGAGCTTAATAATTTGCCAAAACTGCAAAACTTTGTTGCGAGTAAAAGGAAAAGGAAGTTACGAGCAGAAATATTTCTCAGAATGTTAGTGACGCCTATATAACCAGTATGATAATTTACAACAACGATTATACGAGTCATTACAATATATACATGTATGTTGACCTCGTATAGGGTAGTAGGCCTGTTTTTGTGCGCTTATTGGGTAACTTTTAACAACATGATAACGTTTTCGCATCCGTATCATACTACATGTCGCATCTATCCATGGTTGTTTAAGTATTTCGCTAAAGTTAAAATCGCAATTTCCTGCAAAACTTGTCTGATAATAACAGATACAAAATGGAGTCCTTATACCGTCATCATTGTACACGTATGCTCATATAATACTAACCATTTCAAGTTTAAAATTGATAAAATTAGTATAATTTATTTTAAATTATATAAAATGTGCTATCCATTAAATCGGATAATAGAGGATCCACTATATTCTTGAAAACTGCTGATGGAAACTTAATTTTAAAATTAATAATTTATGAAAAAAGGGACTGGTAGAGCATCTCAGAGATAACATATGTTACCAAGATATTGTAATATGACTCATTATAACCGTCAACCATTTTCATTTTTGAAAATTGTACGACTGTGGAGAATATTTGCAAAGCGCGTTGGAAACGGAAACACTTTTTCAAAAAATCATGTTTACAGATCCATTTATAATATTTATCATAGATATGATACTTGCTAAATTGCTAGTAACTGGAGAATGTACAACTTATCACATTTTTCAACAAATGTGAAAGTTTGCGGTTGGAAGACAGGTGGTTTGTGTTAACGCATTTGACGCGTTGTAGCCAATTTGGTTATCTCACGAATATTTCCACGACGTTTTAACTGATAACAACCAGACAGGTTTTAATAATTTGATGCTAACTTGATCTGTAGTTGCCTAAATATTTTTTTCATGAAATTTATAAACGCAAGTTAACCAACCTTATACAACTTTTTTACATCAAACCGAGCCACCCTTTTGCAGCAGATGTTCTTCAAATGTGGAACAATGAATCAAAGCAGGTTCATGAAATACTATATAGTGGCAAGATACTATAATTGTACATTTTGTCTGGTCGTGCAAGGGGCGTTTTGTAAGATAATGATGGTGTATTTTATGAAAAGAATACGACTGTATATATTGCGTGATGTGAAGAAAAAGTTGCAGACAATGCATCCTTTTTAATTTCACTTTTTTTACTATGTTTTAGAATTGAAATTTCTTTTTTTTTCTAAGCTTGCATGAATTTTGTAATGCCTGCACTAACCTAAATTCAGTTTTGTGCATTTTTACCAATATGCATTCGTAAAACATGCAAGAACTTGTTGCCATTTTGGTAGTAATTATATTAGTTTTAACCATACCTGAAATTATTCACTTCAATTGATCAGAATAAGAGCTTACCTTTTGCTGCCCGCAGTTCTTATTTTCCACAAATATAAACTTTGTGGAAACACGCAAGAATTTTTTATTTCAAGAATGGCGAATGGACCGTCGTGTCTTGGATCGTTTTGATAATGCCAGGTTTTTAAGGTTTTGAGAAATATATCGTAGTCACAGGTTTAGTCATCATTTGCAAAAACCTGCTTTTGATATGTTAAAAAACTTCATAAAATACTATTACAGATGGATCTTTCATTCAAGTCTGCTTATACAAGTGTACATTCGTCGCACTTTCCGATTTAGTGCTTTTATACACTTACTTTTATAATAAAATTGCAAAGTTGACAAATAGAAAAATGAATTGACGAAATACCATTCGAGTAAATGAAAGTATGAATGAAACCTTTCATTCCATTCAAAATATACTGAGTGTGCCCCAGTTTTGAAAATGAAAAGATTTCAAGATTTTATATAGAAAAACTCATGGTTCAAGCAGAGCCAATAAGCCATGCACTTGTGGACAGAATTCGAATACCCTAAAACATTTTTTTAATAGTTATATGAAATAATGTCATACATTTTAACTATAATATTTAATACATGAAAATGTGCAGTTTTGTCAAGCACATCAGTTATTCTACTCTGCTTTTTTATCGGGCAAGGCATAGTAGAGCTTTTCCCAAAAAAGTTTATCGCCCCATGTTAAGAATGTGTTTGTCTTCATGTAGAGCTTCATATCAGGATCCATGTCCGCAGTTAATTTTTCCAAAATAATTACTATCACCCTGTTGCACCTATCACTCAACATCTTATGATATGCTGTCTTGAACTCAAACATGCACCATTCACTTCTAAGGAAGCTGTTAGACAGCACTACAATGGTTCTGTAGCTGTTGTGTACGGCATCTTGAATGCTGTCAGAGATGAAATTTCCGGCTAAAAAGTCTCTTTCGTGGACACATATTTTGTATGAATTTTCCATTTCCAAATTTGGAAGAAGCTCGTTGTAGACAAATTCTCCGTCATCGTTGCTGTATGACAAGAAGGCATCGTACTTGAGGCCAACTTCGTCTGCCATTGTATTAAACAACCGAATTCCATACCGTGAATACAGAAGAACTTGCATTTCGCGACGATAGATGAAAAGCAGCACTGCCAAAATCACCAGGACCAACAATGCAGTTAACGATGTCACCAGCATGGTGACACTGGTGATAGTAAGAATCTGAACTCCAGGACTGTAGCAAATTGAAGAGTTGAAAAAGATGAATGAATTGTTTGTCTCGGAATAATTGTTAGAGGGCCCACAACGCAAGTGCTCCGCATCCGAGACAATGGATACCGCATTCTGTAACCATTTGCGAAATGGTTCCACAAAGGTGCAGTTGCAACTCCATGGATTCTCACTGAGGCTCAGCCGAAATGTAGCATTCCAAGTTGGGAATTCCCAAACTGGAAAATCACTGAACAAATTGTGATCTAATGTCAAAATTTGCAATGACACCAGCGGTGGAAAGACACTCGCGCTAAGATCTCTTAGTCTGTTGTTTCTTAACCGAAGTTCTTGCAAATGCTTAAGATTGTCCAGAAAGTCTGATGGTAGATGGGTGATGTGGTTCGAATCCAGCGCAAGCACTCGGACATTGATAATGTGTTGAAAAGCACCCTCGGTAACAGTTTCCAAGAAGTTGTGGTCAAGATAGATTGCGATGGCACTGGTAAATGGTACAAGATCCGCAGAACTGATCTTCCGAAGATTGTTGAACGAAAATGTCACATTGGTTTGAAATGACACCGCTTGTGCTGCAGGTATCACTGTTAAATTTCTGCTTCTGCAGTTGATGAAGTAGGTGGAGAACCTCTTGTCGATGTAGCAGAAGCACTCTTCAGGACAGTGAAGCAGACACATGCGGTTGTAGTCATTAAGCAAGTTGCACTGGCACGTAACATTTTTAACTACATATTCACACGTTAGCTGCTCGATGTCATTCTGGAAATGCATTAGGTCTTGAGATGATGTATTCACCATTGGTGAACATGTATCTGTTTTTGCTGATGAGGGAATGGGATCAAACAGAAAATAGGCGTACATCAACTCGCAGGCACACCTAAGAGGATTTCTTCTCAAGTCTAATATTGGCACAACCTTACTATGCATTAATGTCATTAATGTAAAGCAAAATGACGTTAAGGTATTATTCTTGAGCGTAATAGAAGTAGCGTTATTCACAAACACAACTGGTTGACTTTGGTCATATTTAACAAATGATATGCTGCTAATCCGATTGTTGTCAAGTTCCAGCAGACGGATGCTGGGTGGCATCTGAAATCCCTCTAAATTGGAAATGTTATTATTTTTAAGATAAAGGCTGTGTATCATAATGTTTCTAATATTGTTGGACTTTACAACTTCCGATATGTAGTTGTTTTGGAGGTATACTATCTGCAGCGCGGGGGAAATATAATCAAAGGAGAAATTACTTATCATGTTGTAATTTAAACTTAATTTCTGCATTGATGATTTCTGGAGAACATTGACAAGATTGTTGATTTTGTTATTATCAAGCATCAAAACGTTCAGGTAATTAATGTTATCGAAACTTCCAGACGCAATATCCTGGATTGCATTGTTTCTCAGATCTAGTGTTTTTAGTAAGTGAAGATTGATAAGGTCGTTCTTGTTCAAAGCTGATATTTGATTTTCGCTAAGGTCCAAAAAGGTCAGTCGGGACAGATTTCCGACGTTTGGAAATTGCTTCAAATTACATTTTGATATTGAAAGTTCTCTTAAATTTGTACTTTTAACGAAAACTTTCAAAGGGAGTTGAATATTTGGATTTCTTGACAATTTTAAATAAGATAGATTCGCGAGTGAATAAAACAACGACTCTGACATGATTTGCAAGCCGATGAAAGTTAAGTCCAGAGTTACGAGATTGCCTAAAAACTTGAAATCATCTTTTAATTCAGAAATGCTATTGGCAAATAGAGACAAATTTTGAAGATTTCCCAATGTCTTGAATATTTCTGGAGGAAGCCTTTGCAAACTGAGTTCCTTTTTTTGGTTAAGTTTGTTAGAAGACAAATCTAACGACTTTATCTTTAAAAGTGGTACAAATATAATTGCCGGTAAAGTTACCAACTTGTTGTTGGACATGTCTAAAAGCTCTAAATTCGGTAAATAACTATATGCTTCTTCATGCGCAAATTCCAGTAGGTTATGAGATAAATCCAAACTCGTCAATTTTGGAAATGCACAAAATGTGTTTCTTGCAATGGTTTTCAAGAAGTTGTTTTTTAGGCTAAGACTCGTAAGGTTACAGGAACAACATGACACGTTGCAACTTGCATCAAATCCCATCAGATTAGGATCACGCAAACCATTGCATGACAGATCCAAATGGACCAAGTTGGACAAACTGCAGAAATATTGCGATGGAAAGTGTGTTATGCAATTCAAATTCATCTCTAGTGACAGTACGTCGCTTTGTGGGAATGAAATGTTCTGTTGTGATCTGTATAAACTGCTGTTTTCATGTTTGTAGGTACAATTATCGGTTAGGTGATCTATACTTAGCAATTCATCATAATGTTTCATTCCGTCTACAGAAAATAACGTGCTCTCTGTTGTCAAATAGGCAGCAGCTGCACAATTGAAATTTGAGCAGGAAAATGTAAAAAACAGATAAAAGTTCACTTTATCAGTTTCCACCATTTTGCACACAATTTCACTGGATGTGCTTAATTTGTTCTTTACAAATGTCTGATATGCGTGCGTGTTTTGGCTGGATGTGCCCAAACTACATTTATTTTGACACCATGGTTGAACGCATGAGATTTCCGATAACACCACCCAGATGGTAAGCCAGTCAATGTAGGCAAAATTTTGATGACCTCGACGAAAATACATCGTCAATAAATACGCGTGTCGATCAAAAAACTATATCTGTAATTAAACGATTGAGTTTCCAAATATCAAAATGCGATAGAAAAAATAAGTTATGTATACAAATGAATATTAATAACCTACCGGAGGTTATAACTTGTCCACTATAGAGCTTTTTCCCTAACCGTTTTTGGGTCCTCTTTAGCCATTGGTGCCTTATGACCTTTAAAGTATTACCAACCCACAAACATCAATATTCGATAGATCACTTATATTAAATAGTGTAAGTGTGTTAACAAACTTACTGGAATATATTTCTTGATTGAAGTGATGATGATTTGTGATGCTTCCAAATCATTTGTTGCCAGTGTCCGTACTGTCTTCAAAACTTTTGACTGTTTAAGACAGTCATAACAGGCAGAATGTTACTTGATTTTCATGAACTACAACGCTAGAAAAAAAGCTTAAATAAAGTAGAAATCGAAAGCCAAATGTATATGACTAGATTAGTTTAGGGAAATGGCTAACTAATGGTTCCACGTGTAATGTATGCTTCTAAGACTGTTAGTAAATAAATACAAATAAAATGATAAAATGAAATAAATAAACATTGCGAAATATATGAAAGGCACGACTCAACAAACGATGCTGATAAATATAATAAATAGCTAGCATATAGCAAATTTTATTGTTATTCGGAAATTATGATATTTTCAACAACGATGCTTTAAATAAGTCAATGTTTTGCAATGCAAAAATAAATTATGCATACGTGTTTCAATTAAATTAATGACGTGAAAAACATCGCATTGGGGGTCCTACTTTTAACATCATATTATTTCAGTTGTTTTAGAATAAATGTCCGAATTTCATTATTAGTTTACATTGTTAACTGAAGAAGAAATTAAATATTATGGAAATAATTTAAACATTATGATGGATTCATCATGTCAGCTTGGAGATGGTTTTCAACTGACATTAAAGATAACAGCATACTAAGAAAAGGAAATATAAATATAAACGGAAAACGCAAAGTTAATATATGTAATGTATAAATATTGATATTTTAAAATGAAATATGACCAGATCCTATGTGAACAGGGTCAATGTCGGGTAAGAATACTACAAATATGTATGCTGCCAATTCGATACAGAAACTGTATAATTTAAAAGTTTCATAAAATGATTTCTACTATAAGTGACTATAAATTTGAAATGGCTCGAAATTGGCGGGAAGGTTTTGCAAATCGTCTGCAAGAAAAATGTTTTTACCAGTAGCAAGAAGAACATAGAATAGAAATATCCGAATTATGCCGAAATGTACTCCGCTTCGGCAGTATATACTGCATGCCGAATGATGGTAATGTCTGCTGTTAATAGAATATCTGTCGTAAAGTTTGCTCTGAAACGTCTGAAGGAATATGTCAAGGGTCCAATTTACATTAATAAATATTTTCGAGATGTCACCGTGAATCGAAAATATTCATTTCAAGTGGGACACGCAATTGGAATTAAACAGAACTACACGTATTCGGAGAGGTAAGTTTCCCAATGATGCAGATGTGAAGCATTTATTTGAAAAGAATACAACTTTCCTTCATTATATTTCATTGTTTGCAATGTTTTTCATGTATTATTTAAAGCACAACAAGATATATCGGATATGCTGGGATGTTTTCCATATTGGGGCTTTTTAGTACTAAAAAAGAACATGTAAAAACTGTAGAAGAGCAGATAACGGATATCATCAAAATGGCAATCTTAGAACAGCAGGTTTGTATACACTTTTTCTTTGTTGTTTCAAAAATATAGCCCAAGTGTTTCATTTTTGAAAATCTTTAGCTTGACGTTGATTATATTTACAGAAGGACCACCCCAAAGTGGCAGAACAGCTTTTACATCTGGCACTTAAAACATCTCAAGAACATGATAATTCTGCAGGAATAGTTTACATTTATGACCTTCTTGCAAACAATGCTCTACACCAACAGGAATTCGAAAAGGCAGAAGCGCTATTTCGAAAAACAGTGCAAATGCTTCATGAAAGCGGTATGCCCGAGGATCATAATGCAATTTTAGAAATATCAATTAAACTCGCTGATGTTTATTGGCAACTTGGTAAAGTAGATGAAGCGCTCACGGGATATTTATATGTAGATAAGCATTTAGAAAAGAAGGTTAGTTTAGGTAAAACAGTTGATGATGACACTATTTTACTTTATGGCATGTGTGCTGATTCTTATGGAAGGTTTTTAATGAGTTTGGGAAAATATAAAGATGCTTGTGAACTTTTTAAGAAAGCTTATGATTCTTGCACGCAGATTTTAGGCAAGTCCAATCCTCAGACACTTGTTCTTATCAATAATATTGGAAGTGCAAGTGGAATGATTGGAAATTATGATGAAAGTATTTTTTATTTAAAACAAGCGATCAATATTGGACGGGAAAATAATGTTGTCGAATTACCAGCATATTACTGCAATTTAGGAATGATATATTTGCAAATGGGTATGATTAGGGAAGCTGAATCCTACTGTAAAAAAGCATCAGCATCCTCAAAAGTGGAATCTTCATACCACAGTGAGGCAATAAGCTGCTTGAAACAAATTAATTCTTTGAAACTCTCATGATTGACCCGATTCTCAGAGTGATCATGAAATACGTAGTTAATTGTGAGGGGCATTGATTTTACTTGCCTTTAGTTTATGCTGTATAAATGAGTGCAACTATTAATAGCACAATTGTTTCATTTCAAGTCATTTCAAGATTATTTATTGTTTTTAAAATTTCTTGGAATATTTATGTGAATATTCTGCATTTCACACTGGAGTTTTCCAATTATCCTGGAATAAAACAATTATTTATGATAGTTTGAAATCCACATGGAATAAAAATCATTTTATATTTATCTTTAGGTCTTATTAATATTTTAATTGTTGCAATGAGAAATTCGCTACAAAACGCCATGCAGACGAATTTAAGAATTTGACAATTTCAATCAAGCAAGGGCGAGGAACGTCTGAATATCCGAATTCGAGAATTTCTTGTGTTGGATTACGGAGCCTGGTAACAGACATGCGTTGATTTAAGTACATCAGTCAAGTTGCGTCATCTTGCCCTAGTTTGGGATAAATATGTTTTTCTCTAGGTCGGTTACGGCCTCCGTATACGCCAGACTCGTGTCATCTGCGTGAGCATCTTCTAGAACGCGTGCTTCATTTCACCTGGTAAAATTTGTAATATATTTTATTCAGATGATATTATTGAAGAAGGCGATCTTATTATTGTTGGTTTTTTTTTGTTTAAGGTGAAAATGGAAAGAAAAGGAACATTTAAGGTTAATACCTTACGGGAAATTGAGCATAAAGTTCAGGAACTGTGGCGAATTGACAAGGTGTTTCAAGCTAATGCTCCGATTAATCCTACACCATTTGATGAGTAAGTGCTGTGGCATTTAAATTAATGTTAGGTTGTTACGAAAAAATAAAATTTATGTTAGATTGTTACGTAAACATTAGGTTAAATGTGATTGTGTAAGAAAGTTCCTTGTCTTTATTCGGGCCGGATACTTGAGGATCAGCTCCCACGCCGGTAGAGATTGACGAAGGAATCTCAAACCTGTTAAATTGAATACATTGTTGGGTTAAAATCAGGTGATTGATGTGACCTCGCATGTCATCATCGTCAGTATACCCAGCAATGTATATGACAAGCTTCACTTAATTAATTCTGTAGCCTTCTCGATCATTACCATAAGGCAGCATCTTATATTTTATTCTTTTAGAAAGAATAAGTTCATGGCTTGTGTTCCTTATCCATACATGAATGGACGTCTTCATATTGGTCATGCATTTTCAATTTCGAAAGCTGAAGTAGGTTAAGTTGCGCTTTAGCAATTAAAATTATTTTTATTAATTTGACTGGTGGATTCTGAGGATATTTTTTTGGCTTTCGTTTCTAGTTTGCAATTGGATTTCAGAGATTACTGGGAAAGAACTGCCTTTTCCCATTTGGGCTGCATTGCACAGGGATGCCAATTAAAGCTTGTGCTGATAAGCTTAAGCGGGAAATGGAAGAATTTGGTAATCCACCAGTGTTTCCCAAGGAGATTCAAGCTAAGGAGTCCATAAGCAAGGAAGATGAATTAATCAAGGACAAATCCAAAGGGAAAAAGGTATATGGGCTTCACATATCTGCTATGTAACATGAGAAAATACTGTTTTTGATACATTTCCCCCTTCCTTCAATTTATCAGAGTAAAGCTGTTGCTAAAACTGGAACTGCTACGTATCAGTGGCAAATCATGCAGTCGTTAGGTTTGGATGACGAAGAAATAGAGGATTTTGCAGATCCTGAATATTGGCTAGAATACTTTCCTCCTTTGGCTAGGCAGGATCTGACTTCAATGGGATTAAAGGTACAATCGTAATTTTTGTATTATTCTCTGTTTTTGATCGTTGGTCGTTAAAGTAACGTTGGTATATATGCGTTACAGATTGATTGGAGAAGGACCTTTATTACCACTGATGCTAATCCCTATTATGATTCATTTGTGAAATGGCAATTTATCAGACTCAAAGAGCGCAATAAAATCAAATTTGGCAAAAGGTACACTATTTATTCACCGAAAGATGACCAGCCTTGCATGGACCATGATCGTAGCACTGGTGAAGTAAGTTGGCAATTACCGTTAAGTTATTTTTAACAATGCAGAAGCTTAAAGTCTTTATCCTGATAGGGTGTTGGACCTCAAGAGTACGTTCTTATCAAAATGCAAGTCAAAAAACCATTTCCAGCGAAATTGGAGTAAGTTTTGCACCAGGCACAAGTGTATTTGTTTTGTTTTTAAAGGCTTGATGGGTTTTTACATCAAATTCCTTAATGTTTTAAGATCTTTAAATGGATATTCGGTATTTCTGGTTGCCGCTACTCTACGTCCAGAAACTATGTATGGGCAAACAAATTGTTGGGTTCATCCCGATATTCGCTACGTTGCTGTCCTCCTGGCATCTGGTGAAGTGTTTATTTGCAGTAAACGCTCAGCACGCAACATGAGCTATCAAGGTTTTTTCAAAGAAAATGGAAAGCTGAACATTCTTAAAGAACTTGTAGGCCAAGTAAGGACACATCTTCTCGTATATATTTATTATTTTGAATACTTTCATATAGAATACTGTGATATGCAGATACTGTTCTTGCTTTTTAGGAAAGCAAAATTATAATTGTTTGTGTCCTTGTTACACATTACATATATAACATATTATTGTAGGACTTAATTGGCCTGCCGCTTTCTGCACCATTGTCCTCATATGAGACCATCTATGCTCTTCCGATGCTGACAATCCGTGAAGACAAAGGTACTGGTATAGTTACCAGCGTGCCCTCTGATGCTCCTGATGACTTTGCCGCTCTTCGCGATCTAAAGAAAAAGCAGCCACTCCGAGAGAAATATGGAGTCAGGGATGAGATGGTCCTTCCATTTGAACCTGCAAGTTGTATTCGTATACACGTACTTCAGTTTCACCATGCAGACTTTATAAATGTACCATTAATCGAGCAATTTATTCATTCAGGTACCAATTATTGATGTTCCCGAATTTGGCAATCTCAGTGCTGTTACGGTCTGCGATTTATTGAAAATCCAGAGTCAAAACGACAAAGAAAAATTGACTGAGGCAAAAGAAAGAGTTTACTTGAAAGGCTTTTATGACGGGGTATGATTAGTTTGTATTTCTATCTTATAAGATTTGGAAATTACTTGCATTTCATTTATGGCTGAAATGTCAGGTACTGCTGGTGGGCGAGCACAAAGGAAAAAAAGTTCAAGATGTGAAGAAAGTTATTCAAAAAAAGATGATTGATGAGGTAATTGTGCGCTGTTTTTGCTGCTGATTCAGAATGCATGATTTGCTGTAAAAGCTTGCTCAAATCAGTTTTTTCCAATGTTTCTTAGGAAAGAGCTGCTTTGTACATGGAACCAGAGAAATCAGTTATATCTCGTTCTGGCGACGAATGTGTCGTGGCACTTTGTGACCAGTGGTAGGCTAGATTTGTAATTTCAAAGAATAAGTGCAGTTTGCTTTCATTTACCATTTATACTAACGAATTTCCTTTTTGACTCGAGGTTTCTTGACTATGCTGAGGAATCGTGGAAAGTTCAAGCAAGACAAGCGCTGAAAAATATGGAGACTTTCTCCGATGAAGTAAGGAAGAACTTTCAGGCAACGATAGAGTGGCTGCACGAGCATGCTTGCTCAAGAACTTACGGCTTAGGTATGTAATAACCTGCTGTTATTATTGGTGTTGTTCATCATGATGTTTTACGTTCTTCATTATTCTGACATTTGGGTTTTATTGTTAGGTACAAGGCTACCTTGGGATAACAAGTGGCTGATTGAATCCCTGTCAGACTCAACAATTTACATGGCGTATTACACAATTTCGTTTTTGTTACAAGGTCTGGAAGTGGATGGCAGTGGTTTTAAACCACATAACATCAAGTATGTATGGGCGTTATAAAATTTACTCAGTTTTTCTTGCTAAAAATGTCTTATAGTGCTGACATTTTCATTTACATTTTAAAATGGAACCTTGAAGTATTCCTAATTATTTCACGTTGTTATTTTAGGGCAGAACATATGACTCCTGAAGTGTGGGACTTCATTTTCTATAAAAATGCTCCTGTTCCAAAATCTGAAATCAGCTATGATGTCTTAACACTACTTCGGAACGAGTTTGAATATTGGTAAGAGCACTACTGTTAGTACTTGCGTACAGTATGTCATTGACTTATTGTTAATATTAATAATAGTAGATAAAATAAGAATATAAATGAGGATTATTATTTGTTGTTGCCAAATATTTTTATATAAACCTTAAAAATGAAAGGCTCGCATTTCAATTCTAGGTATCCACTTGACTTACGGGTTTCAGGAAAGGATTTGGTACCGAATCATTTGACCTATTGCATTTATTGCCATTGTGCCTTGTGGCCCGACGAGAGCGAAAAGTGGCCAAAAGCCATGCGTGCAAACGGTCATTTGCTACTCAACTCTGAAAAGGTGAGAACTTCTTTTGGAATGAGTAATAAAAGATCGACCGTCTGATAAATGTTCCTTGTTAAAAATAGATGTCAAAATCTACTGGAAATTTCTTGACGCTGTATGAAGCTATTGAGAAGTTCTCGGCCGATGGTTAGTGTTCTAATTTGACTTTTTAACTCTCACAAAGTAATTATACTGCAAAAAAATCTGACATATTAATTTCTAGGAACTAGGTTTTCTTTGGCTGATGCAGGAGATACTGTGGAAGATGCAAATTTTGTTGAGACAACAGCAGAGGCAGGCATCTTGAGGTTGTATACGTTTTTGGATTGGACCAAGGAAATGCTTGCAGCCGGTGACACCTTACGCTCTGGGAAATTCAACAGCTTTACTGATCTAGTATTTTTGAGGCAAGTCTTATACCTATGTAGTTTCAACCGCGCATGTATCAATGTCCACTTCACCCTAAAGTGATAATAATGGCTTTTCACTGTTTAGATGACAATTATGCTTGCATCCTATGTCAAAAAGCCAAAACTTCTGCTTTGCTTTATTTCGAATTTCAAATGTACTTTCAGCGATATGAGTAAGAAGATCACTGAAACCAAGGAGAATTACGAAAAAATGCTGTATAAAGAAGCGTTGAGAACTGGATTCTTTGAATACCAGGTTTGTAGAAAATACTGGCCCAGGAGACAAGTTAGATATTAATTAATACACGTTTGATATGATGCTATATTTTCGTATAGGCAATTCGTGATAAATACCGTGAAGTCTCATTGGATGGGATGCACAAGGATCTTGTATTTCAATTCATTGAAACACAAGCTTTAATTTTGTCACCTATCTGCCCACACCTTTGCGAGTTCATTTGGGAACTTTTAGGCAAAGTAAGTATAGACGTACATTGTCGTGAATTTCACAATACTAACAGCCTGACTATTATTTCCTTCTTTGTTTGAATGTTTTTAGACAACTAGTATAGTGAAAGCTTCTTGGCCCACTCCAGGACCTGTTGACAATTTGATCTTGAAATCATCCGAATACCTCATGGATTCCATTCACGAATTTCGCGTTCGGCAGAGGAGTTTTCAACAAGCTGCTGGAAAGGGCAAAGTACGAGTCGTACTAATTACTCGAATTGTAAGAGTAACAATTTCACCCTCGAGAAAGCTTATACGTGCATTTGATTTTTATTAAAGAAAGCGGCTCAACCAGTTGCAAAACCAACTCATGCCACCATCTGGATTACAAAAAGTTATCCTCCTTGGCAAACTACAGTGCTGACAACAATGAAAGACATCTTTCTGGTCATATTTTAATTTCGTTCCTTCTTATTAATTGCAATGACAGCAACCACGAGTTCATTCAGTTATTGTCATACTTAAAATATTTTTTATTTGCTAATCAGAAGAATTCTGGCAAATTGGACAACAAACTAATATCCACCGAACTGCAAAAGTTTGCAGAGTTGAAGAAATACACGAAAAAAGTGATGCCGTTTGTCCAAGCTGTTAAAGTGAGTTTTACTAGTATGTACTAAGTCTCGTAGTATGATGAGGCATTACTAAGAGAACCATTCTCGTTATTCAGGAAAAAGTGGAGAAAATCGGCTTTAAAGCAATGAATTTGACAACTGAGTTTAACGAAGAGTCTGTGCTGATTAAAAATATGGTTTACTTGTGCAACAGTTTAGAGGTTGGTAGCGATGATTTCATAGTGATCCACGTGGATTTTTACTGCATTTTTTAATATGATATTACGTTTATTACGCGTGTTACTGCTTAGTTGGAAAGCTTGGTTGTCAAGCATACCAGCGATCCAACGGCTGAAGAGCGAATTAAGGAAGATTGCTGCCCCGGACGTCCCTTTATCATATTTAGATCCGAGGTTTGAATTGCATACTTATATTGTTTTTAATTTTGGACAGAATTGATAAGGGAAATTATGTTCTTAATCTCATTGTGTTTTTGCAGCCCTCGCTAGACATCACTCTTGTCAACCCTCAGCCATGTAATGGCTGTTTTCAGATCGTCATTCCTCTTTACGATGGAGATACCGTAGACACAGTTGCGACAAGAATGTGCAAGAAAGAGCGCCAAATTAAGGGTAGGCCAAATCTTTGAGCAAAAGTAAACTGAGTTTTAAAATAGTAAGTGTGGCCCTTAAGCAAAAAACTGGGGCGGTTAACGATTACTTGTTGGTTGATACATATTGTTTAGTATTTTGAAAATGTCTTTCATCATAATTTCGTGAAGGCAAAATTATTTCTAATCACATACTATTTGTTTCGTTTGCAGATCCAAAGCGGATTAAGCTGCTTCGTTACGATGACTTTATTAAGGGACCAAGAATGCTCCCAGTATTTAATGAGCCTTTGAAAGGAAAATCAGTAATTGCTGACACTGCGATTTTCAATGTTTTGATTTCAGACTCCAACATTTCTGTTAGAGAAAATGGTAATGTAGTTGATGTTGGCCAGCAAATGGCTTACTTAGTTGATTAATCAAATACAGTCATAAGAAATTTTGCGAAAATGTTCTGTCATTATTTGGGGCAATTGCAACGTTTTATTACTTTTGATTTGTATGAATAAGGGAACAAAGTACACACATCAAATCTTAAGAAAACAAAAGAATACAAACAACCATCAATTTCAGACTAGATCGATATTATCAGCAATAATACATCAATTGGAAGTCTTCAAATTTTCAAGCATCGGTTAGGGCAGCCACACCAGGCAAAACTTTTCCTGTAAATGAAATGGTATTTTTTAGATTAACTAATTCTAAATATAATACCACCTAAAAATGTCTCGACTAACCTTCCAAAAGCTCGAGGCTGGCACCACCCCCAGTGCTCACGTGGCTAACTTTATCTTCTGTACCCCATTTGGCACAGCAGGTAGCAGTATCACCACCACCTTAAGTTAACGTCGAATTATTAGGTTAATATATTTAAGTTTTGTTTGGTACTACTGCTAATTCCTTTTATCGTACCAATGATTGTGGTTGCTCCATTAGTAGTGGCAGCTACAACAGCATCCATGACGCATTTGGTTCCATGGGAAAAGTTTTCAAACTCGAATACACCTACAGGTCTGTAAAATGAAAATTATATTACTAATCAATCATAACTAGGAAACGTACTCTTAATTTGACATTAGGATTGCCTTACCCGTTCCACACAATAGTTTTTGCACGACCAACTGCTTCTGAAAATATTTTCTGCGATTCCGGACCGGCATCAAGACCCTAAGAGCAATGTGACAAATACAGCGAAGACCGTTTAGAGAAGAACAAACTCCTTTGACCGTGTAAATTTTGATTAACCGTACCATCCATCCATCGGGAATTCCTTGTTCAACTGTTGCGGCCCCGACCTGTGCTTTCTCATCAAATTTATCGGCTGTCACAAAGTCCACAGGTAAATGAATCTTTACATTATTTTTTGCTGCCTTTTCCATTAATTTTAGAACAATCTTCGATCCTTCCTCATCAAATAACGAGTTGCCAATCTTAAGTAGATTATAAAATTACTACGGTGATTAGCCAATTCCAATATTTAAATCGGGGTGATCCAATTAGTCAAAGTACTGTAATCTTTAAATAATTACGGCGTGCGTCCTTATGGTACAAAAAGTTGAACCACCTCAATTATGAAAAACTCCGATCTATACGACATTTACCTTCATTCCATTTATCTGCTTTAGGAATGTAAAAGCCATTCCACCTCCAATTATCATTTCATTAACTTTGTCCAACATATTCTCGATCAACTGAATCTTGTCTTGCACTTTTGCCCTAAAAATATTTCGATGTATTTTCATAATTCAAAGAGGCAGATTTGGTTATACCACAGTATTCGTGAATACTCACCCTCCTAAAATGGCTAAAAATGGTGCCTTTGGATTCTCTAATGCCAGGGCAAAATATGTCAATTCCTTTTTCATTAGAAATCCTGCTGCTCTTTTTGGAAGATCAACTCCTACCATTGAACTGCCAAAAATAAGATTACATAATGCTAGAAATGATGAATCTTGCTAGATTTTTAAGGATGACTCCAGAAATTCCAAACCTATGTGCACGGTGAGCAGTTCCAAAAGCATCATTGACGTAGACATCCCCCAATTTGGTTAAGGAGGCTCTGAATGTCGCTACCTTCTCTGGCGATGCTTTGATCTGGTACAATTAAAGTATAAATCACGTTGAAGCTTTTTCGAAAAAATGATAACAATTTGTCAAAGGAGAAAAATGCCCCACCTTGTTTCCGCTAGCATCTACTCCTTTCCCTTCCTCCTCCACGTGAAATCTGAGGTTTTCGAGCAAGATGATCGAACCAGGTGCTGGATTTGCACAAGCAGCTTCGACATCGGGCCCAACACAGTCGTTCAAAAATGTGATATCCCTATGCGGATTTTTAAGTTCTACATTAGCTACTTTAGACAATTTCGTGGATTAGGTATTGTGAGATGCTCACTTTCCGAGAAGTTTTTTCAATTCTTCGGCAACTGGCTTTAGGGTGTATTTTTCTTGTCGGGAACCATCAGGTCGCCCCAAATGGCTCATCAACACTACTGATTTGGCTCCACTTTGTAGTGCATGCTTGACACTATCCAGGGCAGCTACAATTCTGTCAAATCATATAACTAATTATTAACTGTCACCTAGGTTAATTATAGAATTTCATCTAACTTGCCTCTGATTGTTTGTGATTTTTCCTTCTTTGAGAGGAACATTAAAATCAACTCTAGGAAGAAAATGATAAAATTAGATACTTTAGTTAAAAGCTGAGTTTTTCCACATAAAATATCATATTATATGAGCATCCAGATTAGCTTAAATTTTGACTTTTCAGGATATTTTCGGAGAAGGGAGAATTCAAGGGCACGCAAGATGCCCATACCCTATACCCGGTATTTCAAATTTGTATTTTTGAAGTTGGCATTATAGTGGAATGTCCTGCATTTCAGCTTCATTTAGTATCAAGATTACCTCATAATCACCCTCTTGTCCTTTACATCAACGTCCGCCAATCCTAATTTATTGAGAGCCATTATGAAACGAGAAACAATCTGTGAACCACAACCTGCCGGCAAAAGATTAAATTTTGTCCTTGAAAAATAGGTGAAGGAGGAAATTAAAACCGCTTGGGGGCAGTACGAAACTATTATGAACAATTACATCAGTGTTCGGTTATGTAGTTGCAAGTCAGAATATGCAAGATAACCAATTGCGGATTTGCTTGGTTGAAATTGGTGGAGAATTCTGGAATTTGTATTGATCGTGAGGCTTTCTAAATTTACGAGAGTTCATCATTTTTCATCAAAATACTCAGAAAAATAGCTGGATTCCGATTCCAAGGTCCTATACACATGTTTACAGAATACAAGAAGAACGAAGAATCAGAAAATCCGAATGCAACCATTTTTAAAGGTTTATAAGGGGACAGCCATAAATAACTTGTGTGCGCAATACATTTCATAAGACATTACGTCATAACCATGCTTAATTGCAAAGCCAGTTCAGAATGAATCGATTATAAATGGCTTCCAATTATTGCTATGCTAGTTGAGATTCATACAAAATCGACTGCTATCTAGAATGAATATATCCATCTCTTATCATTTGTATTATGTAACCGTTTATGAATGCCCCCTGAATTGTCCCGCGCTGTCGAGTACGGATCGTGAGTTTTTTCCACTGTGGCGCTCAGCCACTGTGCTTGAGGACGGTTGAAAGACGATAATGGCCGTCCCGTTGTTTGGGAGTGGCGTTCGGAACAATACTCAATTAACACGATCACTGGACAGAGTCCTGGAAGAGGCTCACTTGACGGGTGAACTCTACTTAAGCGGAAGAAATCTGAAAGAATTTCCGAAACTTGCCTCCAAGTACGATTTGGAAGATACGGTTGCAGTCGGTAAGTGCAATACTTGAAACTGATCTCATCCGCCTCGGCAACCTTGAGGATGGTATATTTATACTCAAATGCCAGTGGAAAATGCTCGAAATGCATTTTACGATAGGGTGTAGTTAAAAAAGTTTATTACTGACAGATTTAATGGATCTGATTGACTCATGTCAGGTGAACTTTGTTTACTTCACGTGGTTGAAAACAGCGTGTATGCAGCGTGATTTAAATTTTAAAAGATAGCCACACCCATCAATTAGGCGACTGACATCATTTGGGACTTTCTAAATGAAATGGGGAAACGTCAAAATAAGCATTTAGAGATTATATAAGATTATAGGACCGCTGATCATGTCATATTCGCCTTAGAATCACCTTACCCGTGCTGTAAAATATAATGATTATATAACACACACTGTCATTTATTGAATTTGTGTATACCCACATTTTAAGCAATTAAGACAATTTGTAATTGATGGCCACTTACTGTGATTTTTTTCCCATTTCAGATTTGTCTAAAAATCGCTTGACGGAATTACCTTTAGAAGTTTGCGATTTTTTTTCCATTGAAAAAATTGATTGTTACCATAATGTGATACGAAATGTGCCAGATAATGTTATTCAGTTGCAAGGGCTAACTCATCTTAATTTAAGGTAAGCTAATTTAATGTTTTTGCAACAATCAGTTGATTTACTTTTATAAGTCTATGCTTGCAATTTAAGGTTTATTTTTTTAAGTCTTGAAATTTCCAAAGGGATTTTTATCGCAGAATTTGTTTTGTCTCAATTTCAGTCGTAACCAATTAACAAGTATTCCACCATCTTTGTGCCAGCTCCACATGCTTCATGTCTTACTCCTTTGCTATAACAAATTAGCGTCCTTGCCTGAGGAAATTAGTCAACTTCAAAAGCTGATGGATTTGGTAAGCCAATTTGCCTCACAAAATCATATGTATTGGTCTATAAATTGTGATTTTCGTTTAATGCCTATTTGGAATGTCTTTATAGGATGTCAGCTGTAATGAAATTTCCCACCTTCCAACACAAATTGGATATTTGAAATCTTTACGGTCATTAAATTTGAGGCGGAATCTAATAGTCGAGCTTCCAAATGGTAGCTTATTATTTTTGATAAGTTATATCATCCTGTTTTAAACTTCAACTTAAGTAGCATTATATTTTCAGAGATCACGATGCTGCGCTTGGTTGCGTTAGATATCTCCTGTAATAGAATTGTACATCTTCCACCGAGACTTAGGATAATGGAGAGTTTATCTGTGTTATTTTTGAGCAACAATCCTCTTTCTTGTCCTTCAGCATATGTAAGTTACTAAATTTATTGATAAACCTATTTAGTTTTTTCAGTATTTTTGTATTATTCCAAAATTTTGATTCTTTTTTTCGTTCTAGTTATGTACACGAGGAAGAGAGCACATATTTAAATTCCTTGATATTCAAGCTCAGAGAGAAGATCATAAGAAGGGCAGTCTTGGAATGGTCTCGGAATACTTGGAATCTCCAAATCGACAAAATTCTAGGTTTGTAAAACTTTTTTTATGCTCATCTAATGCTGACCAGTGTCTTGGTACATTCGCTTAATTCGTGATAGGTCTTAGCGGGTACTGATGATGCTTATAATATATGTTACCATCGTTTCCTTTGCAGCGTGGGCATTGAGGCAAATGGTTTCATAACCAATTCTCATATCAAAAACTCTCAAAACGAACTGGGCTACTGCATTTCTGAATTTGATCAGCGATGGTCACAATGTGCCCAAGATGTAAGTGAATACTAAATTAATTATTAACATGCAAATTTATTTTCAATCACCCCAATGGGATATGTAAATCTTAAACCATTTTCTTTGGCCAAAATAAACCTTTTGCAGGAGTTTCTGATTAGACAAAGGACCAACAGCAGACTAGATCAACCATTAATGAAAACCGAGAGTGAAGACGATGTTTTGTTGGCTGAAGAGTGTCGTAAAGCTTCTTCCAAAATATTGGAATTACAACAAGAAGAGTCACGAAGGAACAGGTGCTGTTGTTGTTACGTAGTTAAGGATTGGTTACTTTTTTTTTCGCTAGACTATGCATGTCAACGTAAAAGAAGAGACTTATTATTTTGCTTTTTTTTTCTTATTATTTTGCATCCTTTAATTTTAGTTCCCAACATAAAGCTAACTCGACCAATCCCACTGATGTGTGTAGTACTCTGAATCAGAGAAAAGATTATTTAAATTATAATAATGGTTCTGAGATTTCTACGAGTAGCAGTCCTCTGACAGTGGCTGAAAGAAATAACAAGCCATTAGAATTCACTCAGACTTACAAAGAATACAAAGAAGCCTTGAAATTGCAAAGGAGCATTGATACTAATAATGTATACCGACGAGTGCAGCCTGACAATGGGGGGTGAGTTCTTTGTTCATGTTTAATAGCACAGTTAACAAACAGCACGATTGCATGAGCACTAAAACGAAACTTCATTTCAATTACCTTTAAATGTTCATTTTCAAAGTATTAATTCATGCTAATCAATTTGCTCATTTTTGCGTGTGCATTACGGTAGAACCTCTCTTAACCGTCATGGTTGAGATTGGAGGTTGAATGGTTAAGAAAGAGCTAGCTAATCTGCAGTTTATAAAAAATACTAATACCATATATTTAATTTGTATTTATGTACCATTGGTAAACAATTAGCATATTTAAAACAGTAATCCATATTTTTTAATTTTCTGAAAAGCGTGTCAAATGCCGACCCTGATTCTTGTTTCTTGACCATCTGCATTAGCGTAGCTATGCAATTTGTGTTGTATGTTCCTCAAAAAAAGGTTTAGAGGCAATTTAATTTTTTGTACCGATTTGAAACTGTCGGTTAAGAGGGGTTTTAACGTATCAGATATATTAAAAACGAAGTTACGGACGACAATTAAATTATATGCTGTTGCATATCAAACCAGACTTTTCTTGAATATTATTCGACAATCATCAATTCGTCTAAATTAATTTACTTGTTTTTAAAGTCTTGCGGCAATGTTGTGAATTTGACTTTTGAGGTGACTATACGAGCAGACCTTAACTGTGAGCTTTTTGTTTTTTTAAATATTTACGTTTCAAACCTGCATGTTGACACTTAATCATCCCAGATAGTAAATTATGAATGGTAATTGGAATTTTTCGTATGTTAATAGCATTGCCATTACCAGAAAATTCTCAAGGTGGATTTTCTGACTTTATTACTCGGCTCCCTCCCTGTTGTCGATAAATTAAACAATAATGTTGTACTGGAAATTATTGAAAAACTTGCTTTCGTTTTATAGAATTGCAAATCAAGTAAATAATTTGAGCAACGACAATTCGAGCTACTCGTCACAAATCTCTGGAATTCATACGTCTAATCATGTCCCCTATGTAAGTTATTTAAATTATATGTGATTGCATGCATCCACATTTAGCATTTATACGTGTATATAGTGTGGAATTTGTCTAATGCCTAATGGATCAGACTGTTAATTGCTTTTGGCCATGGTCGCTTTCTGCTGTAAGCGACCATGACGTTTATATTCTAGTTGAATAACGTCTTGTATTTTCCGTATTAGGCTGAAGAATATTCATTGAGACAACCAGACGTGTTTGCCGATCAAAGGTATGATACCCAACCGTCAGCAGAGAACCATCACAGGATTGATGATGAAAAACGTAAACAAAAGCTAATGCAAAAGGAAGCTGTTCTATCATATGTTAAGGTTTGTAATAATGTATTGTATAATGCAAGCGATTTATTTTGAAAAAGTCGGCAAAATTAAACTTATAACAACTGCCAGCTGTTAGTTATCACAAAAGTCAATATATCCCGTTTTATGTTGCTTGGATATTGGAAACCGTGTATTTTCTATTTAATTAGATCGTTCTCATTTGGATGAATTTTCTTTTGCAGTCAAGGACAAGCCCATTGAGAGGCAGTGTCAGCTCTGATGTCTTCAGTAGTCCGTCACCACTTCCTACACCTATGCCACCATCAGCATTTCTCCCCAACACGACCCTTCATATCTCTCATGCTTCGCAACCTGTCAACTGCACCACAAACCAAAGCATGGCACAAAACTTTCGGTCATCACAATGTTCTCAAGGAATCCCGAGTTACACGTTACGGCGAGAGTCTGAGCGCGCTAGAGAAGATAAAGAATTGATCGATCTTCTGAGACAGGTACAAAATTGTGCATTTGCTTACCACATTCTTTTATTGTAATAGAAAGTATGACGCCTTAATAAACACTGGATTTTGTTTCCTTTTTTAAACTAGGCGATAGAAACTAGACTAAAAGTCTCTTTGCCAGATGATTTGTCATCGGCTCTGACCGATGGTGTCGTATTGTGTCATTTGGCGAACCACGTTCGCCCGAGGTCTATCGCTAGCATTCATGTGCCATCTCCAGCAGTGGTAAGTGCATTCTTTACCAGATTGTTTTTGTTGCATACCATATAGGATTTGTTTTTTTAATTTGTTGCTAATTCGAATTTTGATTTTCAAACTCGTACATCAATGGAAATTTTGTGGGATGGTCAAAAATTTATTTTCAATGCTGATTGTATGCGGAAAACATTATAAATCTTCTTCATGGCGCACATTATTTTATGTGATGAGGAGACCTCTCCTTACGTGTCACAAGAATATTAGAGCAATTTTATGTGCATTTAGTTGAAAAAGGTTGTTCGAGAGTAATATTAACCGAGAGCAAGTTACGTAAAATAATATTACATTAATTCGTAACACCGTATTCGATATTTAAATATATTACATTTTTTGATAAGATTTTTATGGCTTTTATAACTCTTAAATTATAGTAGATACTTTATAAATTGTTAGCTTCTTATATTTTAGTTTGGACAGCTTCATAAATCTTTAGTGTAGATTATGTAAAGCTTCATTATTTTTTTTTTCTTTCAGCCCAAATTAACTGTTGCAAAATGTCGTCGAAATATCGAAAATTTCCTGGAGGCTTGTAGAAGAATTGGCGTCGCAGAGGTAGGAAACCACTTTCAAATTCTTTTTACTTTTTGCAAGCATTAAGCACTGAATTTTTATTATTTTTACTTTTGTTTTTGTGAAGCGGTATGCAAAGTCAAATGAACAGTTTAATGTTACTTAAGCTTTTTTTTTTAAATTTATTGTGTTAAATGTCAGTGCTTGTGATGGTTAGTTATGTCATACTTTCTGCATTCCTTGCACTATAGCTAGTGGAGGCCATTCTAGACTAATTAAGTCATTTATGCAAAAATATTTTGTTTAAATCTGCATAAATACACCGATAAATGTCTATGCAGTTGTTTTTTTACACCTTCTCGTGCTAGTTCTTTTTGTGTCAGGGGTATTGGCTAAATCTTCGTTTAAAGTTATACAAATTGTTATTCTTCAAGTTCCCTTTCACCTCTGTCTTGTTTTAGGTCCTGCATGCAATTACTTTTGTAGTTTGCTTAAGTGTGCATTTTTATTTTTAAAATATTGGCTGTATAAACCATTTATATCTTCTAAGATACGGTATGCAAGAAGCTATACTACTAGAAAATAACGATTAATATGGGCTATATCATTTTAATAAACTTAATTTTGCTGGTTGATTTTGCATCTATGATGCAATTCAACTTTACTTTGAATACTAAAACGCGTCTTTCAGCCAATTTTCAAAGGTTTACTGCAATTAACATGAAATCGTTAATTACTTATTTTTGATTGGGTATATGTATCGAATACCGTGGAGCCTCGATTATTGTAGTTAATGTGGACCGAGCCTACCTCGGATAACACCAATTATATAATACACCTATGTTGTGCAAACAAATAGCCATATAGACCATTATTTTGTCATACCTTCGGGAATTGCTCCCTTGCTATGTCATGGCCAGGTCTTTATACACATTTCAGTTAATGTGTGGTAGGAATCCAAGGAATTCCAGCAGCATTGAGCATCACAAAAGTGGTGGATAGAAATCAAAATTTGATATCTCACTGCTATCGATACGTATTGGGCAGTTGCTTGGTCAGTTTGAATTTCTAATAGACTATAAGGTGATTCATTAGTTTAATTGTTATAGATCGTATGTTTTATAAACGTCTGTTGGTGATATGGAAGGTATGTCGCTTTCTAAGGACATTAATGGTTGTAAAGGTGTCATGAAGAAGGATAGACTGCATTACCGAAATAGAATATACTGGTATTCATATGTAAACTAGAAGAAATTCAATTTTAAAGATGACGTTGGGCACGCGAATGACACACCTGTAATATTTAATTTTGGTGTTTTGATTTTGCCCACTTGCCATACACTGTATGATATTATAAGCTATGCTGACATTAGTGTATAGAGTTGAAACACAACGGGTGCGACTTTTTGGAGCTTCAATAAATGGGGGGCAGCATTTTATTAAAAACGTCTTAAAACGACGGATGTCTTCGATACATCCGTCTCACATGTGCCTCATGAGCTTCATAATAAAGCTAAAGCGTGTGAAGTGCTATGCATAGATTTTTTTTTTGCTTTTTAACACGGTGTTTAACCTCGGCTAATTAGGCTTTCGAGCCATTAATTTTCAATTCTGAAATTTGACATTGGACAGGAGGCTGAAAGGGAAGCATGCCCATTGCATTCTGTTTACCACCATAGCCTGTGTTGTGATATCTTTTCAAGCACTTGTGTGTATTCCTCGCAAAAAATTCTTCTTTGACTTATTTTTGTTTCACTTTCTGCTTCTCTTATCAATGTGTGACTAGAAAATGCTATTTGTTGTTGTTCTTAGAAAACTCGCTTAAATCACACAGAACATGGTTGTTTCAATACTCGTTACAGGAACACCTGTGTACTTGCGACGACATATTACATGGGCTTCGTGAGCCGCGGAATGTAATGGCATGTGTTGCTCATTTGGTGAAGGATTCCAACTATGTTCTGGGCAAGAAGCCATCCATTGTGATGTCGCCTGATGCCTGTTTACTTCGTAACCAAGACGATATACTAGTAACATATTTGTGCATAGCTATTTTTATTGGGTCGCTCTTGCTGCTGTTTTTCCTTCCCAAAGCTGACTAATATAATAACGACCGTGATGGTAGGCTTCATTTATTTGTATATTTCTGACGATCTGATTATAAATCGTAATAAGCATGCGAGGAAAGTTGTATGCGAAGAGCACTTTAAAATTAACATTTCAGCTTGACATGTGCTGTTACAGTGTAAAAATGTGATATCCAATATCATCCACTCTTCCTCCTTCAATCCCGTCTCCACAAAAGAAAATATCATATATTCCGGGGTACGAGTCGACCCTGCAACAACAACAAAAATTACCAAAAAAATCGACTTATACACCAGATATAAAAATAAAGTGCTTAGTTTTTAGTATGAAAATTACATGCTAGTATAAAAACAAAGATTATCGAGGCTTCAAATGACCTAACCTTTATTATATTTTGACACTGTTGCAATCCAGCATTCTTTGAAAATTAGCTATCTGGCAGACCGTCGGTTTTTGTACGGAATTATGACACAATTTTGAAATTTTCAAAGTGGAGCACTCGATATTCTTACGAACGCTTCATCCCCAGTTAGTGCTTTCACGACTTGCTTAAATAGCAATTCTTGTGTAACAGCTACTTATCAAACTTCGAAAATTTGTCACATACATCACAACATGAATAACATGAGATAATGTGCGTTTTCAAAGATCACATGCATAGTCTTAAATCATATTGCTTTACATACAATGTGTTTATACAAACTGCTTTGTTTTAATGAGCTTTAGAGGTTGATGATGTGCTGCTAAGTCGTAATTTTTCGTGTCATTAGATGCATTTTTATGAAATTTCTTGTTCGACAGCTAATGGATTTGAAACATGAAAGATGGCATTCATATAGGCTGACGTTCCATGGTCAGGTTTTGGCAGCGAAATGCCTGAATTTTGTGTATTTCCATGAAATTAATGACTAACCTAAGTGTGATATTCAACTGAGAATGCAAAACCATCAGAGCACGATAGGTTTAGCTTTAGCAAATTTGCTGAATGAATGTTTTTTTGCAATGTATGTTTTATAATTGGCAAAGGAGAGCTACGTATATATGGCTCGCCGAGAATTTTAATCTCTCTGAGAGCAGATGTGCTAGGCACTTTTCAAATCCGGACCTTCCAATTTAATTAATACCTTTTCAAATCGTCTCGTTTTATTGTTATTGAGAGTTGAGGGCCTTGATTCGTTATAGATTTTTTAATTTTATAAGAGTAGACTAATACTGGGATGAAAAGCATAATTTGAAGATACAGGGTATATATGGAAATAAGGTATATCATTCAAACTGAAATTTCATTTGTGCCTGAACGTAAAATTGCTAAAATTATTTAGGCAAATTGTCCGAATTCAACGTTTGCACAATTTAGTGTCTAGCACGCGAACTGTACCGAATTTTCAAAAGTGTTGATTAGTAAACCCATGCTACTGATCGAAAAACGTAATAATGTACATGCAGTTAAACTAATTTTAATTAGCGATATAATACGTAATGAAATAAGGGGGTGTTTAAAGTTAAATCTCCTGCATAATTCCTGATTATTTCTTTTTCTTCGAATAGGCTGCTTATCCTAAATTTGTTTGAGCTCATCGTTCATTTAGGTACTTTCACTTCGGACACTAACGGCCCTTGTACTGTTTAGTTTAGCAGCTTGTGACACTATTGTTAATATCATGTCGAACATTATACTTTTCGGAGCATACTTAGGCATGAATTTTTCCATAATTATCCAATTACAATGCGAATGTGTTGTGGGTATCTCCAAGCTTATTACACATCAGTATTTAATATTAGATGTGATTTATTCGCAATAAGCATAAGAAATGTGATCTTGGGAACTTTTGAAAGCAAAAGTTATGTTTTATTTTAATATTTGTGTATCTGCTTTTATTTTTCTAAGCTTGTTTTGAGTAGTTTTGAGTATTGAATAGGGGAACCCCGGCCCAAAATCACGAGGCACACGACCCTTGCCGAATTTTGGAGGAACTATCCCAATTGTGTGATAGTTCCTCTAAAATTCGGCTATTTCATCTCTATATAATTTTTTCTATCTTCACTTCTTTCTTCCCCGAGCTTCATGTGTGCTATGGTCGTGAGTCTTTAAACAAGCTGATAAAATCAATAAATTTAATCGGAAAGTATTATTTTATAATGGCTTGCAGGCCATGTAAACAGCTAAATTAGGGCATCTAAAATACTTCCCTAGATAATTACAATATTATGACTATTTAACGGATTATTAGCTGTGATTTGTAGCCAGTATTTAGAAATATGACTTTTTTTGTCAGATGTGAAAATGTTGTACAATTATTTTAAATATTACACGAAAGTAGTTGTTTTTTTTGCTATATTGTATACATAGCAGAGTCATTTCTTTTACCAACATGTATTGCATCTAGGTATAGTTACTACAAACTACGTAGCGAATGCACTTTATGCGTTCGTGCTAAAAGTTGTCCTACAATCTTATATTATATACCACCGAAACGGTGATATTTAAAAAATAAAGTGCCTGCTTCATTTATTTATAAAGTCATGAATATCAAAATGTGTTTATTGAAAATTAGAATTTTTATATGGTTTCATGCAAAAAGATATTCTATTGTAGATATATAATATAAATAAAAAATGTACTTTATAACATTGAGCTGCAGTATATGCAATGTGTTCTCAAGCTTTGCAGACCACCGATGTACTAAGAATCAACTTAGAGCCACACTTTTAAAGATTTCGACAAATACCTGCCACTTTCCAATCTTTTGGAACCTGCTCGTTGTGGAAAAAGTGTATATAAGCCCATATATGGCATTTTTGGCTATATGCGGCCCTATATAATTTCTCCAGTCGGTTTTTCATAATGCAGTGACTAGTGGGAAATTGTTGATAAATATGGCATTTAAAATTATTGACGGAGATTCCCATTTGTCTTTATTGGGATCATATTATTTGATGATTTCTTAATTGGTTCGTTTTTGTTTTAGGAATGTTTCTGTTTGGCTCAAGACATTCTGGAGGAAAAGAACCTGTCGAGGGTTGCTGTTACGGTCAACGCTTTACTTAAATTCCACGTACCTGGTACCAAACTTTCTTCAGTTCGATGAAACTAGTCCGATAATTTGCTGTATATAAATGTTAGTATATATTCATTCATCGAGAATAGCAATATCAAATACAAGGACCATTTTGGACTTTCTTACCATATACAGTCGATTCCGCTTAATCTGGACACATCCGGCGGAGGCGTTTTGCCCCGATTAGGCGGCTGCCCAGAATATGCGAAGTTAAAAAATATTCTGTCCTGATTTGTTCTTGACAATTTGGCCCTAATAAATGGCTGCCCAGATTAACCAGTGTCCAGATAAAGCGGAATCCACTGTACTTAAAATGGAAACGTAGGTCCACAGTTTGTAAATGCAATATCATTATTATATTCATCAATTATTTTTAATTGTGTATTATGGCATTGAAATTTTGTCATTACAGTGCCTTACTTTTTCTCGTACTTCATAAACGATTTTAAATCTTTCATCTCGTTTTTATTATTTTTTTGTTCCATCTATATTTATTAGTTTGAATAATCATACTCCATCTTATGGTGTACTATTTTGCATATTCCCTACAATTAAATCGTCCGATTTAAGCTCTAAAATGCACACTTGTTAATGAAAAGTTTTAACTTGTCGTGGTAGATTTAATGGAAGCCCTTTTTGTTTCGTGTTACCAATTTCTAGAATTTTCCGTATGATTTGCAGCATACCCATTGAGACAGGTATACTCACTATGGTAGGAACGTGAAGCCCTGTACGCTAGTTGCCGAAAGCGAACGACGGGCGGCGCTGACGTCTACGCCGAATTAGGCGGGGGTTGAGAAGGCGGCGATAAATGAAGGTCTCTCGGTACCATTGATGCGGCGCAGCGGGAGGAACAAGTCGCGTGTTTGTCAGCCCTGTTGAAAAAAAAAGTTGTTTCTTCGAGTAATTAGTAGTTTTTAATTTGACTTGACATGTGAGTGGATAATGAGTTTAAACGTCGATTTACTGAAAGGCGACCGGAGCTGGGAATCGCAGGCTCAGTTCCACAATTTCGAACGGAACCAACATTACCAGCGCAGGTTGGCCACCGTAGAAAGGGTAAGTGAATTTGAAATGGACTTTTGGCTAATTGTTTGTTAATTTGTTTGTCTGCGGTGAAAATTTGTCCCTCTTGGCCCTAATTGTTTGACCCGCGTGTTTACAACGTCATTCAGACGGCTTAATTGCTCGTTAAGGGAAGTCGGTTGACGGAGTTTTCCGCTCGGGTACCGTTGCCGGGGAATTGTCCCCTTAGGGCCTATGGGCCTTCAAAAGTGTTACACGCTACGCTGGATCTCAATGAGAATGAAATCATGATGGTAGAAAACGATAAAACATGAATGTTTTAGATATATGAACACGAATAAAAGTCGCATTCCTCCTTCAAAGTCAGGATGGTTCAAATGTTGCGAATACCAATTTTCAATTATGGTTTTATGCTTCGTGATTTTGTTATCGGGGTTGTTTTTCATCAGAAATTTGTATGTTTCCATCAGACTGGAATTTAAAATATGAAAATATGGAATTTAAATAATTTACTATGATATCGACATTTTACAAACTTTCGTTAGATTTAAGCATGGGAAGATTATTGGGAAAAAAAAATTCTAAAACAGTTCTGAACTTGTTTTACGATCTTATTTTTTAAATTTGCTGAAAATAACATGGAGGGAAGCATTTGAAAAAGTGAAAAGTATGCACTTCTCAAGGAAATTACAACGTCAAAATGCATTTTGAACGAAATTAAGATCAAGTTTTTCAAGTTTGTGACTTAAGGTTTAAGTTGCATATATTCAGAAGACTTAATTCTAAATAAATGTAACTTCAATTTTAGTTAAATTATGAAATTTAATACACATGTTTTAAATTGACATTTTGTAATACAACGCTTGAAATTTGAACTAATTTTAATATCAAGATTCGTGTTTTATTAAATATCCCATTTTCATATGCATGAAATAATATTTTTCGTATACTTCATAATGTGAATTTCCTCGTTAAAACGTAGTTTTAACTAAATATACTGCATTTCATGTACATTTCATTTTTTCCTAATGGAAAAAACAAAGATTTCAAATATCGGCAAAGTATCTTAAAGGAATACTATGTTTAAATTATTAGAAATATGTTTGTTCGACACCAATTAAGCATAGTTCTTTTTTTCTAAACGAACAGTGCGTTTATTTACTAGAAAATACGCCAAAATTTCCAAAAATGTTAAATGTTGTGTGCGTTAAGAGAAGCATGTTTTTATATTTATTAATATGTAACACATTTTATATTACAATGGTTGTAACAAATTTTGATACAATAGGGCTTGTTGCTGGAAATTGTTATGTTATTGCAGTTTAGAACTTTGCATGTGCTGAAGCATGGGATGATAGCACATGCAAA